>BLKR01005969.1:0-68058 GCA_011170035.1 Teleogryllus occipitalis | reverse complement strand
AGTCTCAAATAATGAGCTGTGACTTTGCTTCCACGATGGCTCCCGCACTGGTTACTTACGTCTCCACCAGATTGTGCTTGATGTTGACATTTCCATCTTTCATGTTATTGATATTTATGCAAGTTATACATGTAAATTATACGTGCAGTCATTGGGGATTTTCAGCTTTGAAGAAACACCTTACTTGCTGAGGCACGAGTATTTTATCCGGAAAACTTTACATAGCCCGTTTTAATATGTGTGTGTGTGTGTGCGTGTGTGCGTGTGTGTGTGCGTGTGTGTGTGTGCGCGTGTGTGTGCGTGTGTGTGTGCGTGTGTGTGTGTGTGTGTGCGTATGTGTGTGATATGTCTCCACGTTCTTTCCCGTAGTATAAAAACTTGATTTGATTCATAATTATTTGGACGCTAATATAGGTCTCCTTAAAGTTTGTGCCTCGGGTCCACATTTTACCCTCTGTGACTGTACATAAATTTTACCATGCCGTGAAACCTGCCATAGCCACACGAATATTCCCGCCCATGCAAACGAGATGGTTGCAGTTGCTGCTTCGTCACGCGATAGCAAAACAGCGAACGCATCATGCAACGCCAATGATATGCATCGTTATGTTAATTGGGATTGCAGATGAGCTTTGGAACAAGAAAGAAATTTGAGTTGGCAGAGACGAGATTCGATGTATCGTTCGGCTATTCAGTATTCTGTCAGACAGAATTTCCATCGGCAATACAAACACTACCTTATTGAGTAATAGACATAGTGTTCAGTTAACTAACGTCTCCGTAAAATATATAGTGTCAGAAAAAACTGGAATTTCACTAATAAGGACATTGAATATATTGTCTCTTAGGGAATTTTCATCTTTGGATACTTTCTAAATAACTGATACCTTAAATTAACACTGTGATGTTTACTATGAATTATTTATAGCATTAAGCTCATTTGTTGTGATAATTTTGTAATCTATTTTTTAATGTATATTGTTAAAATCTGTATTACTGATTTCCAATGCACGCGGAAATAGAAGGAAAACTGTGCATCCTCCGACCTTATGAAAAGGATCTATGTGTTCGTTAGATACCCCAAAACTCCATAAAACTGCATAGGAACTGCAAGGGTTTTTATATATTTTTGGTGTAAAAAACTGGCTGTACAGTGTTACACAATTTTATTGTAGTACTCATGAAGATTTTTTGTTCAAATATTTGTTTTTATATGGATTTATTGAAAGATAGCATAGACTGCTCAACTACTAAAAAAGTAATCTCTATATTCGTCATGCTTTTTAACTATCTTGTGAAGTGGTACAGCTAGTGGAGTAAAGGGGTGATTTTTGTGAGGTTTTTTCTTTGGTAGTTGACTAATGATTACTCTTTCAAATTCTTCCACAAGATTCTTCCTGAGACTGTTCCAAGGTTTGCTTTTCTTTCCCTTCCTTTCTGTTTCCTTTTTTCTTAGCATTCTTTAGAGAGGATTGAGTTGAAAGTTGGACTTTAAAGTTTTCTTTTTTCTGACTTACGATCTTTTTTATTCTATTTGTCTGTTTCATTTATTCTTCTTTAAAATCAATTCCACATTTCTTTGTTATTATCTTGAACAATATTGTTAAATATATGTTTTAACTTTTTAAAATTTGCTGCTAAGAAAAATTGTTGTTAAAAATTTTAAATTTTTTTTTTGAAAATGTTATTGTTCTATATTTCAAGGAAATTGAAGTAAAACGCATGTTCACGTACATCTTTATAAATGGGGTAAAAAATTAATATATGGGGTGTAGAGTGTGCAGACTTACAGTGGTTACAACACTCTGATATTTCTTTTGTTAATCGAGGGAGTGTAATTTTGATTTTGTATTGCAAACAAAAAGAGAGTGGTCATCAAAGAGACTATTTCTAGCATATTGTAATTTACTTGATTAGTGTATTCATTCAGTATTCCAAAGAGTCTTTTTTCTTTGGTGGAATTCTTTTTTGTCTTTGCCATTGTAGGAAACTGTATCATCGGAAAGAAGTGACTTTATATACGTTTGCTGCTTTGTCAGCTAGTGTGTTGCCGATAATACCTCGATGCGATGCAATACAAATAAGAAGTCCTTCCTTTTAAATCGTCTCAATCTTTGAGAACTGTGTTTAAGAAGAGACAGCGTTCCCGCTCTGTACGTCAATCCCGTGCACAGTGCCTGTGCGTTCGAGCCTCACGGGAAAGCTAGTAGCTATGAATCTGGCCACATTGTCATGTCACTCTCAATCGCCAAGCACAATGCTGACTGATACGTTTAGACAAATTTTGTTCCTTAATTCTTAACATTCATGTGAATATTATTCAGTATATGGAATGATAGTTGATGATCATGATGAATGCTATAATCTATTGCCGAACGTAAGCGAGGAAGAAGGCTCATGACTGAATGACCTCCCCAATTTTGGACAAAAGCTCGCAGCGAAGATTCGCAGTTACCTTCTACTGCAAAAATAATAGAAGGTTTGATTGATTGATCAATTGAATAGTGATTCCGAGCATGTCAACTGCTGAAGTCATTAATCATTGTAGCTCATTATTTCAATTGCAGGAGGTGGTGGTGACAATCCCCCCCCCCTGGCTGGCGAGATCTGACATACCCCAAGGTCGGTTTGCCGGGTTTTCCAAATCAGCTATCTCCCACCTGCGTGGCCCCGCCCTATACGGGACAGACTCAAAGCTCTAGACCGGTCTCCCAACAACTGCTGAGGTTCACTGAAGTGAGTGTGAATGTCTGTAGGTAAAGGATGAGGAAAAGACAAGGAAGAGGAAGGGAAGATCACGCGGGGTCCATGGACCGTTTCTTAGGGTACTGCTCCGACATTCGTTTAGTGTTGATCGAAGAAATCACGGAAAACTACCGGTCAAAACAGCCGGCCGCTAGAATTCTCCTACAGGAGTTGCTGCACTCTAGCTATGTAGCTAGTGTCGAAAATCATCGCAACGCGATCCTAGGACCTCCTGGTCAGAGGCACTGCAGTGGCAAAGGATCGAAGGGCGATTAAGAGAGATCAATGGCTATTATGGTGAAAAATACGCGGAGATGTGAGAACTTCAACTACGTCGTAATTACTGCTGAAAGCGCCCACGCCTTGCATGGGACACGACCTGTCACTATTTGGATCTACGTTATTCTGCACTACGTGAGACTGCATCAAGGCATCACCGTTTTCATGCCCAGTCATTCGTGAATGACGAGAACGAACGCACTTAATTACTTGGCCTTTACAACCCACTCCTCGCTCTTGTGATTTATTCATTGTTATTAGTAGTACATAACATGACTTATATTTTCTCGTGCTCTTATTTTCGTTTTCGATGTTTCACATCCATGCACAATTAAAGATAACAAAGAGAGTCCAGCCATCAAATCACCTTAAAACGTTTTGTTTTTTAGATATTTATTTAATTTGTCTTTGAGATTTCTGATTACAAAATTGAGGTTGAAACATCGGTTAATTAAAAGAAATCAGGACAAAATTTATCTTCTCTCAACGGAGATTTTGTATAATCTGGGTTCCAGTGCGTTCGTCTGTCAGTCTGGCCGCTGCCTGCTAGGTTCGTTCCGTAGATGGAGGCCGGGAGGGGGCGTGTCCCGTTTGGGCGCGGAAGTGCGAGGAAGCCGGGTTGCCAGCCAGCGCGCGCGCGCGGGGGCAGGAAAAAGGGAAGCCCTAATGGGGTCCAGAGGCAGGGGACGCATTAGCCCGCCTCGCCTCGCCTCGGCTTTGGGCGAAACCTCAGGGCGATCGGCGCGGGAGCCGCCCCACGTGGCCCTCCTCTGAGCCCCGCCCCCTCCCGCCGAGCGCGGCCGAGTCACTTGGGTTAAACTGCCACCGCAACCCCTTCCTACGCTGCCCCTGCATTAATGACTCGCAGTTTCTCTTCAGCTGTCCTTAAACCTCAGTGCATTCATCGGGAATTATTTGTTTCTATCTTCTGACCATGCATTTTCACGATTATTTTAAAACTAATTCAATTTAGAAAAGAACATTAATTTAAATTCAATAATGTAATTGTATGAACGATTTCAAAAATTTTGGAAGTTTTTCAATTTTTAAAAATTCAGAGTTAACAGTCAAAACCGGACTCATTTTATATCTTTGTTTTGTTTAAATAAGCATTATCTTTCTTTTTGAGGATCAGTGTAGTCTCTAATTGTATAGAAACAGTTATGTAGCAGAAAATATTTTTACTTTTTTAACATAAATTTGTGTACCAAATTTAATTGTTTAATGTCATCTGGCAATGCGTTGTAAAGTAACGTACATGTATTGTATGTAGATTACTTGTAGTGAGCTGATCGTTATTAAGTTACAATAATAATCATTACGAGTACTTTTATTCACTTCGATACTCATCCATATAATTACTTGTATGAAAAACACTATTGTGATCGTCTGATCAATCTGGCCAGAAATTTGTGGGGTCGATTTTCTGAGTGTAGACTCCAAACGTCGTCGTCGTTCTCTCGTACTCTGAGCTCCACACGTTTGTAATTTTCATTTCCTCACAATATAAGCTTTAAATGTATCCTTTCTTCGCCATTGATGCATTTATCTTTTGAGTTTCTGTTCCTCTTATCCCTCAAAAGCCTTATCATTCCATGTAATTTATATTTCTTTACGATTCAATTTAAACTAAATATATTATTTTTATAGTTGACTTTGAATCAGACATTCCTTGCTTATTTGCTTCAAGCTTGAAAAATATAAAATAGCATTGGAAAATAAACTCTAGATAGAGTGCCTTGAAAATTTCTAAAAAAATTATTCGAAGAAGAATTTGCTTCATTTTTTAGATATATTTCAAAATTCAGAATGAATAAGAATTTTTAATTTATATATTTACGAATTATACTGATATTTTTTGCTATAATTATGAAACTTTTATTATTTTTTCTTTGGTTAATGTAATGGAAACTGATTTGAAATTTATTTGCTTATGCTAATCATTTTTTTGCTTATACTATGCTTTTAGTATTAGCTTATAGTATTGTATGTTTCGTTAGAAAGTAAATCAGCTTTATGCTGAAATTGTATATTTACATATGTTTAAGTCGTATATGTAAATGATTTATTATTGTTAATAATAATATTTTCTTTCTTCTGCGAATCGGCCATCATTGTGTCACGCGACATGTGCATCCTACCGGGGCTTGGAGATTTATTATTATTATATTTTCACTATTAATATTATCATCATTATTATTTTTATCAGTATTACTTAAATTTAAGGGAAAACATCTTTAGAATGAGCTCATGTTCCAACAAACTATTAAGAATCTAACAAACCTAAGTATCCAGAATGACACTTTGAATAAACGTATTTTTGACTTAGTACGTAAGTATGAAGAAAAATTGTGGACAATTGAAGACCTCATACCGCAACAGAGGACAATAAACTACGAGAAAGTCTTTGTTTTGTCATTCGTGAGTATTTTATGAGCCACTATGTACGCATGCATCATAGATACACGATAAATTTCTGCGAGCTGAAGCAGAAGATTTTGCTGAAATATCTATTATTTAAATATACTCGAATGTCCTTTTAGATAGTACGTATTCGCTCGTTTTCATATTCCGTTCTTTTATTTCAGACACTAAACATCCCTTGGCATCGCTTGCCTACTCACCCAGCCGTTGAATCGCCAATTGCGCTTGTACTCAAAGCTCACCCATGGGTCTCACCTGATCCCGCCCTCATCATCGTGATCGCTTCTACACTTATCGTGTCACCCACTTGTGTGTTGTTTGTACTCCAGCATTCCACTCACTTCATAATCTGCCCAGCAGCCCTTGGCAGAACCTCACCCCCTCCACTGTTCTTCGCCAGGAATTTGTCTCACTGACACAATCTGCCCACCCTGTTGATAACACCACGCAACTCTCATCCACTCGTTTATTTATCTTATACCCCTGCGCTTCTCTCATCTCCCTCCACCATCTTTCATAGCACTCATTCGCCCTCAGAATTCTCACACTTGTTGACTTCATTTGCACGCCAAGCACTTCTCTCATTGCCTAACGTATCCTGATTCGCGTTTCCGTTCGCCAGCTCACCACTCAACTATTCACTTTTTACTTTCTCGATACGAAGTGAGAGAAAGTTATGTAATGCTACGCGAAAAAACAGTGAATTTTCGTCGGGAAAACTATTACAGGACTCTTGCAACGAAAAAGTGGATAAATCCAGTTGCTAAATTTAGGGGGGGGTCTTCTATCACGTGGTGTAGACAGAATCTGTGTTTTATGGGTCCTTGATACAGAAAAATAGACTGACGGTAAAACGTCTGTCCGTCCGTCTGTGAACAACGCTAGCGGCTAAACCGTTCAGCCTATTTTCTAGAAAATTAATATTCCCCAAACGATTTTGCTGATGTGGTGGTCTCAAGTTCTCAAAATTTTCAAAACAAATGGCATCATCGTTTTTGATTAAATTTTGTTGTTGTATAGTGTGAAAGACGTTTAAGAGAATGGTGCAGATCTCATTTTCATTGAAAACACTAATTTTTCGGAAAGTGCAAAAGTCGTAAGTTTTTCCGACGTCTTCTTACAATCACAATGATGAAGATAGAGATTTTTTCTCTTAATGAAATCTGTTCCTTAAAGATATATTTTGATCATTTACAAATTTTCGAAAATTTGAGGATATTTCGCGTAATTTTGCGTGAAAGTATAGGCGCGAAAGTACGCGCAGTATTTAGCACCACTAGTTTTCTCTTCCACTCCAGCACTTTAATCCGTCCCACCTGCCCTCACACTCCTTCCCAACACCCCTCGCTCACTCATTCACTCAAACACTCATTCGATTTGCACGCCAAGCTCTTTTCCCCCACATCACCGTCCCCTGCACCCTTCCGTGGCACTTCTCCCCCACTCACCTATTCCATTTGGACGGCAACCGTTTCTCACATTGCTTCACCTATCCCCACCCCCTTCGAGTCACAGCTCCCTCACTCACCCACTCATCTGCATATTCTGCTTGTGAGCTTACCGGCAGACTCACTTCGTCTGCAGCCCGCGCCCGCCCGCGCCCGCCCACCCGCGCCCGCCCACCCGCGCCCATTCGCCCGCCCATCCGCGCCCGCCCATTCGCGCCCGCCCATCCCGCCCGCCCATTCGCCCCGCCCATCCGCGCCCGCCCATTCGCGCCCGCCCATGCGCCCGCGCGCCCGCCCGCCCGCGCCCGCGCCCGCCTGCGCCCGGCCTGCGCCTGCCCGCGCCCGCCCGCGCCCACCCACCCGGCCTGCCCACCCGCGCCTGCCCATCCGCGCCCGCCCACCCGCCCGCCCATCCGCGCCTGCCCATCCGCCTGCCCATTCGCGCCCGCCCATCCGCGCCAGCCCATTCGCGCCCACCCATCCGCGCTCGCCCATTCGCGCGCGCCCATCCGCGCCCACCCACCCGCGCCCCCCACCCCGCCCACCCACCCGCCCATCTGCGCGCCTCCCGTTGCGCCCGCCCATCTCGCGCCCGCCCATCCGCGCCTGCCCATCGCGCTATTCGCGCCCGCCCATCCGCGCCCGCCCATTCGCGCCCGCCCGCCCGCGCCCGCCCGCCCGCGCCCGCCCGCGCCCGCCTGCGCCCGCCCGCGCCCGCCCGCGCCCACCCACCCGCGCCCGCCCACCCGCGCCCGCCCATCCGCGCCCGCCCATCCGCGCCCGCCCATCCGCGCTGCCCATGCGCCCGCCCATTCGCGCCCGCCCATCGCGCCCGCCCATTCGCGCCCGCCCATTCGCGCCCGCCCATCCGCGCCCACCCACCCACGCGCCCACCCGCGCCGCCCACCCGCGCCCGCCCATCCGCGCCCGCCCATCGCTACCGCGCCCGCGCCATTCGCGCCCGCCCATCGCGCCTGCCCATCTGCGCCCGCCCATTCGCGCTCTGCCCATCCGCGCCCGCCCATTCGCGCCCGCCCATCCGCGCTCGCGCGCCATGCGTGCCCTGCGCGCCGCCCATTCGCGCCCGCCCATTCGCGCCCGCCCGCCCGCGCCCGCCCGCCCGCGCCCGCCCGCGCCTGCCCGCGCCCGCCCGCGCCCCACCCACCCGCGCCTGCCCACCCGCGCCTGCCCATCCGCGCCCGCCCATCCGCGCCCGCCCATCGCGCCGCGCCCATCCGCGCCTCGCCCCATTCGCGCCCGCCCATTCGCGCCCGCCCATTCGCGCCCGCCCATTCCTGCGCCCGCCCATCCGCGCCCACCCACCCGCGCCCGCCCCCCCCCGCCCACCCGCGCCCGCCCATCCGCGCCGCCCATTCGCGCCCGCCCATTCGCGCCGCGCCCATTCGCGCCCGCCCGCCTCGCCTATTCGCGCTCCTGCCCATTCGCGCCCGCCCTCGCGCTCGCCTATCGCGCCCGCCATTGCGCGCTCGCCTGCCCATCCGCGCCTGCCCATTCGCGCCTCGCCCATCCGCGCTCCGCCCATCGCCCATCGCGCCTGCCCATTCGCGCCCGCCCATCCGCGCCCGCCCGCCCGCGCCCCGCCCCGCCTGCGCCCGCCCCGCCCGCCCCGCCTCCGCCCACCCACCCCGCCGCCCCGCCCGCCCTATCCGCGCCCGCCCGCCCGCCCATCCGCGCCTGCTCCATCCGCGCCGGCCCATTCGCGCCCGCCCATCCGCGCCTGCCTATCTGCGCCTGCCCATCCGCGCCATGCCCATTCGCCCCGCCCATTCGCGCCCGCCCATGCGCCCATCCGCGCCTACCCACCCGCGCCCGCCCGCCCACCCGCGCCCGCCCATCCGCGCCCGCCCATTCGCTGCCCATCCTGCGCCTGCCCATTCGCGCCCGCCCATCGCGCGCCTGCCCATCGCGCCCGCCCATCCGCGCCCGCCCATTCGCGCCCGCCCATCCGCGCCCGCCCATTCGCGCCCGCCCATTCGCGCCCCGCGCTCATTCGGCGCGCCTATCGCCCATCCGCGCCCCGCCCATCCGCGCCTCGCGCCCGCCCATTCGCACCCGCCCATTCGCGCCCGCCCATTCGCGCCCGCCCATTCGCGCCGCCCTGCGCCATTCGCGCGCCCGCCCATCGCGCCCGCCCATCCGCGCCCGCCCATCGCGCCTGCCCATCGTCCATCCGCGCCCGCCCATCCGCGCCCGCCCATCCGCGCCCGCCCGCGCCCGCCCGCCTGCCCGCGTCCGCCCGCGCCCCCGCCCCGCGCCCTCCGCGCCGCCCGCTGCGACCACCCGCGACCACCCACCCGCGCCCGCCCGCGCCCGCCTGCGCCCGCCCGCGCCCGCCCGCGCCCTGCCCGCGCCCATCCGCGCCCGCCCGCGCCCGCCCGCGCCTCGCTCCGCGTCCGCCCTGCGCCCGCCCGCACTCCGCGCCTGCCCGCGACCGCCCGCGACCACCCACCTCGCGCCCGCCCGCGCCTGCCCGCGCCCGCCCGCGCTCGCCCGCGCCCGCCCGCGCCTGCGCCCGCCCGCGACACCCCGCGCCTGCCCGCGCCCTGCCCGCGTCCGCAGGCGCCCGCCGCCCGCTCCCACCCGCGCCCGCCCACCGCACACACCGGCACATACACGCGCTCGCCCGCCGCCCTCCCTCTGCCCTCCCGCCCGCCCGCCCGCTTTCACCCGCGCCCTCCCACCCGCACACACCCGCGCCTGCCCGCCGCCCTCCCTCCCGCCCGCCCGACCCGCTCGCTCGCGCCCGCTCCCCATCGGCCCTCGACCGCAGCTTTAATTAAGTAATAGCTTCGTAAATCCCGACGCCAACTTCCACAACTCCACGCGAGCGCCAGTGTGGGGGAGGCGAGGGCTCTTAATGCATGAGGGAGCTCCGGTAAAAACAATTCCATCTTCCACTTGCGGTTTTATTTCTTGCCTTTGTTTTCTCTGTAAACGACCGATTCTATTACGTTAAAGTCCCTCGCAGTAAATTTTTGAAGTTAACTGTCTCTAATTACATTGTCGAGAGGGGAGAAAGATTTCATAGCGTGAAGTGCAGTTGGACCGAACTGCGCGAAATTTAATTTCAACGTGAATTTAGAGCCAATCACTGCCAATTTGTGGATAAATTCCGCTAATAGGTTTCATTTATGGGATATCCGAACTTAAACTTCATTTATTGACTGCAATCTTCCCATTAGCTAACCATATTTTGTTGGAAATCATGTGCAGAGTATTTGTGGCGACACGTGAGGTTGCCAGATTCATGATCCTTTATATGGCTAGGTTGTAATAGACATAGTAAAGGGATTTTCAGTTTTTAGGTGACGAGGTATTTACAAAAGTCATCACAGCTTTGTAAAACATTCTCCCACGCATACATACATGCTAGAATTATTTTTATCAGCAATAAGTTCTTCTTTGTAATCATAGAACCATGTTTTTTAACATTTCAGTACATTATCTTGTCATCATTGTTAACGTCATACATTGTTCAATAAGTAGTCTAAATATTGACCAATTTATAAGGAGCTTTTCCATTTCTCTACGTAAGAATATTGACCTAATAAGACCAAAGAAACGAATATGAGAATTTCAAGGATACTTCTTGATTCTTCTGAATTACGCGTACAATATGTTTGCAAAGCATAGATATTTATCGAATTATAAATATTTTGTGATATTTTTATTAAACATGAACGATCCGAACAAACGGCGATTATAGTATTTTAATTTCAAGATTATTTCTACAAATATTGTGGGGATCATATATGCAATGGGAAAGGTTAAGCATTAAATACATAAAACCTTCCTTTAATGAATTGAAATTATAATGTGAACGTATTAGTATTAGTGACTTGCAGCAACAAACATGCAGCTGAATACTATTAGTATTCAGTATATAACTACGAGTACTACTAGTAGTATACTACTAGTTTAACAGTTTTTTCATTTCAAGAATATGTAATAAAATTCCTGCCCCGCAACGTACCACATGAATAGCAAATATTTAATGGAGCAGGCTCTTCTTTGAAGCCTTGCTATCACAGAACCTCACTTGCGTCGTAAGTAATGACGTACAAATCAATGAGTGATCACGATCCCAATGAGCCGGTACGCACAGTTTTATAATAGGAGGATTAACACAAACATTTGAATTTTTAGTTAAAACGAAAACTGTTTTATTACTTTTGTATTTTTCCCGAATTACTTAATATCTCACCAAAACATTGACACCTCTGACACGGCCGTGGGTTGCAAAGTTTTCTTTTCATTTCTGCACGCATTGTAAATTAGTAATGTAGATTTTTGGTATCAATTATATTTTTCCACAAAAAGTTATTTTGGTCCTCGAGCAATATCAATACATGCTATTAATGTTTTAAAAGTTGTACGATAAACGGACTCTGCTCTCCTTGCTTTTAGATTTATCAACCTTTTCAAAATACTTGTAACGTGTCTCCTTTTTTTCGTTGTTTTTCTCGTGTCGCTTTCCTACTGAAAAATTGATAAACAATTAACTGAAGTTGACTGTGCTGGAAAGTTAGGAAATGAATGACTTATAGATTGCATGAAGAAATTATTTGCTTTTGATTACCAAGACAATCGGAGATAAAACCACACGTCAGAAAAGAAAACGAAGTAACACATTTCAAAAATCGTAATTTTTAAATTAAGTTAAGAAATATGCTTGCACAAATATTCTTTTTGTAAATATTTGATTAATTTAGTTCATAATACAACTGGCATATAAAGTGAAATTCAGTGCCTTTGGCAGAGAAATAAATATACCGCTCAGATTAAAACCGTTCAGCAAAATGTAATTGTTTTGGAAGTATCACTTTTCTTGTGCACTGACTGGATGAATCTTACACGAGATTCAAACTCATCCTAGCGCGAAGCAATCTCAGAGTCATATTTAGAATGGACGGCACTCGTGATATTACCTTTGAAAACACGAGAGAGCGGTGGAGTTTCATCCTTAGAACAGGCGGTCGCATTGAAAGTAAGAAACGATCCACCGTAGCCGATGTATTAGGGTACAGTAAGAACGGTTGTGTGTTCGACCGAATTTGCATTTGGTCGAACGTCTCAGTACGACCAAGCAATTTAAATGCTCATTAAAGTGTAGGCCCGGGCTCAATTTGCCGGAAAAGATTCGGCGAATTCGGAAAAAGTGGACAGAACAGTATCAGAAAAGAATCCTATGTAGTTGATTTATTTACCCGATTATATTTTTATTTTAGCATTGACGCAGACAAACCTGTTCTGTTAATTAATGAATGAGAATCCTTGTGGAAGACATCCAATTCGTGGTATCACAATAGGATCGGAAGGAACATAGCAAAAGAAATGGATAAATCTTGTAATAATCATAGTTTTAATTCATATTACTTATTAATCACCATAAAATATCACCAAGTACATGGAACACAAGCATTTAAAAAATATCCAAATATAAGTGTTTTAATCGATGTGTTTCCGTTTAATCCATACCAATGATTGTCTCAAATTAGAAGATACAGAAAATAAATAATAATTTTAATTTAAGTAGTTTAACAACATAGAACTGATGTTACCTCTTTTACAAGAAATTATTTCATTCATTTGAATAGTTGTTCCTTTTAAAATTAAAAAAAAATGCAGATAAGACAGAAAAGCAGATTTGCTGAGTGTTTCGGCCAAACGAACTTTTTCTCACTTCAATAAGCTTTTCAAATTTCTTTTTAAAAAATATCTTTTATACAGGGTGAGTCACGTAACTTTACCACTCCCGCAGATTTTTAACGGTTGAAGTTATTGCAATGCAGTTTTCACGGAAGTGCATGAGAGAATGGGCCTAATAGTTAAATGTATTCTACTTTTATTGTATCACTTGTATTTTACGAGATATTGAGGTAATTTTGTTTTTTTTCAAATGGAACTATACATATTTTTAGTCTATCACGATGAGCGTAAAATAACAAATCCAACAATATACATACTGTCATATGTTAGATAAGCATTTTTTTGAGTAATTTTGATTATTCATTCAGCTTTCCTTGTCTAAGCGTTAGCAGGGGGAGCAATGCTTGACCTTGTGTGGCGGACTGTTATCCGTGCAAAATATCCGTTAAACACGAATGGGGAAAAAAATTACTCAAAAACGCTTATCTAACATATGAAAATATGTATATCATTGGATTCGTCTTATTACGCTCGTAATTATAGACTAAAGAAATACGTATAGTTTGATTTGAAAAGAAAAATCTCAATATCTCGTAAAATGCAAATGATAAAATAGAAATGAATACATGCATCAATTAGCCCTATTCCCTCATGCATTTCTGTGAAAACTGCAATGCAATAATTTCAATCGTTGAAAAACTGCAGGAGGTGCTGAAGTTACGTGACTCCCCTGTACATTAATCATATCTCTTAGATCAGCTCAAATATATCTATCAAACACACATGGTTCCCAGTTTTAATCGTTTTGATTCCACTCCAGTCTCTTACAAATAAGGAGATTTCAGATGTCTGAAGCAGTTTTACCACCAGCGTTTGACAGAATGAGGTAGGCGTTCGTGGCCGAACTTTTCTTCGGTCGCACAAGCATCCACTCTAACCACGCCCTTATTCGCACTCAAACTGCTTCCATTCTAACTGCACCCATATTCGTACTCGAACTGCATTCACTCTAACCGCACCCTTATTCGCATTCCAACGACATCCAACGTAACCGCACCCTTATTCGCACTCGAACGTCATTCATCCTAAACGCACCCTTATTCACACTCGAACGGCATCCAACGTAACCACACCCTTATTCGCACTCGAACGTCATTCACCCTAACCGCACTCTTATTCGCTCCCGAACGGCATCCACTCAAACAGCACCCATATTCGTACTCGAACTGCATTGACTTTAACCGCACTCCAACGGCATCCAACGTAACCGCACCCTTATTCGCACTCTAACGACATCCAACGTAACCGCATCCTTATTCGCACTCGAACGTCATTCACTCTAACCGCACTCTTATTCGCACTCGAACGGCATCCACTCTAACCGCGTCCTTTTACGCAGCGCAAATTACGGCAGCTGGAAGTTCCCGTGACCTGGATGGGCGATACGCCCGCTGCTTGCCCGCGCGGGCGACGCTTATGAAAGTGAATCTGCCCGCCCGTAACGCGATAAAATGACAGCCAGGTAGAAGGGTGTCACTTGCCGCAATATAAACTTCTTTAAGGCGCATCCCGGAGGGGCCTCCCGGGCCCAACGCCCGCTGCGGGTGGGGGGAGGAGGAGAGAGAGGGGGAGAAGGGGAAGCAGCTCTGCTGGGGCGGTGGAGGAGGCGGCTGAAGCAGTGAGTGAACACGCGCTTTTAGATGGCCACATTACATAATCAAGATAAAATAAATCGTACGTAGGTGGGGATGTACAGGCAGCGATTTCCCTTGTTGAGTTTTGGTAATTGGGAGGCCGCGGGTTCGATTCTGTCAACGCCGGAAATGTAGCTCACGTGTTGAATGTCAATTGGATTGTGGGTGTAACGTTTTGTATACAATTACAAGTTTACCTCACATGTTTATTAACATTTATTAAACAAATAACGAATACTGTTCCTCATATTTTTATTAGGATAGCAACGTTGATATTGATGACGACGAGAGAGAGAGAATTTTGTGTAACACAACGAATTCCAATGAAGTATTTAAAAGAATCCTCGTGGCGTTATTTGAAGGTATTACGAACTACATGAAATGAACTTAAACATTACTACGTAGAAAATTGGTGACATCGGCGGAACGTAACAATAGAAAATTGGTGGCAGCGGCGGAACGTTACGTAGAAAATTGGTGACAATGGAGTTGGATCTAAACTAAACATCAGTGGAGTTACAACGTAGAAAATTGGTGACAGCGGAGTTGGATCGAAATTAATCATCAGCGGAGTTACAACAAAAAAGTTGGTCGCAGCGGCGGAACGTTACATGGGGCCTAAATCAAATTTGAAAATTCTATTTCGAATTCGTAAGCCGATTGATCTGATCAGTGATTTCCAATCACTTTGACCCGTACGCCGGAGCGGTGACCTCGGACAGTGGATCACGCAGCACGCAATATTTACTTCACGTTTTTGTTCCTTGTGTACTCGGGCGTTAATGACCATAGCAGTTGACGCATGATAAAACGATAATGAATAAATGAAAATTCAAGATAAAAATGAAATCATGAAAAGGAATGTACGACGAAATGAAACAGCATAAATCTAATTCTGAGAAACTTAATTGTATGCAGATCATTCTAATTTAAGATAAATGAAGATATCTAAATGGAGATTAGATATCAGACCAGTGAGTGAAAAAATAATGACGTAGTTACAAATTTTGAATTGTGCACCTTAGAGCATGATTTCTAATCGGACTGGCTGATTTATCCTGGATTTCCTAACGAGTTAGAAGTTAAAAGTAATTGATGATGGTTTTGGTGATCAAAATAAAATTGCCTCAAGGACTGGGTGATCCGTCACTGTGGCAACAAAACCATGGTCAATGTAACCTCTCCCTGCAATTTCAAGCAACGTAGTAAATAAATATTAAAGCTGCAAGTGCAGTGTTTCATAGTAAAGATTAAGTTAGGACTTCGTTATGACAGCGTAGTCATTGTGAGAAATTAGAACTTATTAATGAATTTTCATACTGTCACATAATAGAAAATGTTTGTGAAAATCAGTTGTAATACTGATTGAACACTACCCCAGTAGTAGAGTCTCTTCCAATTCATTCCCGATAGCAGCCGAGAATTTTGGCATATGATTATTAATGTCCATAAGTCATTTATTTGTAATGTCATTCTTGGTACATTGGATACAAACTTCGTGTATAGGAAATGTACCTTTAACATCGTTTAATAACATATCGTTAATTCTTCATTTCAGTACCTAGTGGTGCAAATTATCTGCGAGATCAGTAAGAGTTTTCGCCTGAATTTTTTTCAAATACGTTTCATACGATCCAAATTGAACGAACATTTGTGTATATTTCTTCACTCACAACAATCGTTAAATACTGTGGAATTTGAAATACTAAACATCAAATTGCTTGTTTTGATCTCGAATGGACTCTGCAGGCTCTCTTTCACTGTCGTAATCCTCGAAAAAGAAGTGTGGTTCTAATTACAGATTGTACAGTTACAAATGTAGGCAGCTCCGAAATATTATGTGGTGATAATAAGATTCTCTGAGAAACATGGCATGATTACGTAAGTAGTAAACAAATGTATTATAATTTTAATTATCTTTTTATCTTCGTAGATATTCTTGGAAAATTTTCTCTTTCTAAGAACATGAATTTGTTATAGGATATTTAAACGATTTTCACCAACAAAAGTAAGATTGATAGAATTTTTAATATCAAACTCAAATTTCCTGATATATGTTGACTACGTTGTATATAGTACACATGTAAGACTAATATAAGAAAATACTATACCACGTACCGCCCTCGTTTAATTAGCTTTAGAAACGACATAAATCTTAAAATCTTGATCATTTATCCATCTTCCTGTCACTTTGTTACCAAACCCAAGGTTTCGGCCTTTCAAAGATACCAAAGGTAATACTACTCTAAGGCGGAGCGTGTGTATGTGAGAAGCATGGCTCATTCTTCCGACAGACAGTTTACCGGACTGGGTCGTAATAGAATATTTCGTAAATTACATTATTTGAGACTGATGTAGAATGACGGGAGTTATTTGATTATTTAATGCAAGTTATCGCAGAGCAATTTGGGTAGAGATCGGCTAGGTGCATGCGTCTCTGAGTGGCCGTGTACACGCTTTCCGTTCTTGCTAAAACTGGCGTCGGACTAAATATGTAATGTACATAGAACTGAATATTCATCTTTAAGGCTCGTTAACTGTCCACAGCAAGCGACGCATGGTTGCCAACGTTTCGGTAATATTGCACACTTTTTCAGTGCTAAATACTCCAATCAAAAAACTCGGCGACTCCCAGACCCGAATATTCTTTTGACAGCCAAAATAAATAACTGAAACACGTATTCGTTGGTGAATAATTGATGGTTAATGATAGTGTATAATTGATGGTGATTCAATTGGGTTGGTACGTAATGAGGTAGTTGGATTAAATTAACTTAGCAAAAGAAAAAACACCAATTGCATATGGGCCTATTTTATTAGCTTCCCTCGCGCATTTCAACGTCGTCGGATAGCTATGATCATAGGTCTGCGCCATTATCATACAACATCCTTGAGTCCAGTCAACGCAAATTTCGAGAGCATTCACACCTAAACCCAGGTATGAGTTATCTTGGCTCATTTCCCTTGTATCACTACTTCTAAAGCTACACTAGTACAGTATTTGTAACTTATAAATGTATTATTTACCATTTGGACTGTATAATTCGAAACAATCTGCAACAAGTATTGTACCGCAGCGTCTGGTTCAATGATCCCCATCTCGATCAGGTTTTTCGTCCAGTTTACCTGATCTTTTAAGCAAATACTCAGATGAGCTCTTGTTTTATTTCTGGACATAAATGTAGCTTTATTACCTGTGCACGTCTTCTAGAATTTAGTTATTCAAATTATCGTTGTCAATGTTGTCGCGGGAGGAAGTATTATTCTTTCACGAAGGACATAATGTGGGATAAGATCCTCAATTTAATGCTGTTTTACCCTTTAATATAGATTTTATTACATCGGAGATAACATTTTGATAACAATCATTGCAAAAAACGTTTATTTTCTTCCTGTATTCAAAATTCAAGTAGTACTGGCGGGGGGGTAGAGATCACCGAATTATGAATATATGCAAAGAATACACTTCTCTCCATTGCATGTCACACGGTTTTTAACTGTTTTTGACGTAATAAATAAATAAAATACATGCATTCCACATATGTTTTTAATCTATTTGCTTTAGCTGTTTGTCAAACAAATGCTCGCCTTTCGGACGGGGTGGATCCATCCGGTCTTTTTCGAAAGGTGATCATAGATTTTTGTTAAATAATAAACATATATATTATATATTATTTTTGTAGTGTACATATCCCACTATGCAATACTATTTTTATATAATTACATAATTCTAACATAAATATTTAAATCAATTTTGCCCAATAAAGGAAGGTAACAACCGAAATCTCTAGGTCTTTTGGGGGGCGTCATGCCTCCCCTTCCGGGATCCGCCTCTGCTTCCGGGCCAATGAGACTCCATTGCCCAATTCTCCCCGTGGCGTACGCCCACTGTGGCGAGGCATGCGTCGTGCGGCGGGGAGGATAGGGGCGAGTGGGGAATCGGGGTGCGGGGGGAGCGGGGGCGGAGCGGGGCGGGGCGGGGCTGGGCTGAGAGGGGCGGGGCGGGGCGGGGCTGAGAGGGGCGGGGCGGGGCGGGGCGGGGCGGGGCGGGGCGGGGCGGGGCGGGGCGGGGCGGGGCGGGGCGGGGCGGGGCGGGGCGGGCCTCCGAGGCGCATCGACCGGTGTGCGATTCATAAAATATTCAACAGCGGGCGCGGCGCTAACCGTCATGTTCCATGATCTCCCTCGCCTCCGCGAATTTTCCGACGTTTCTTACTTCGCAATCTGCCTGCCCCACGCGCGCCGCCAACATATGAATATGTAAGCCGCCGCTGGCAAGTATCGCCTCACACCGCGGCGACTTTTGGAATTCTTCTGCTTGAACTTGACCGCTGAGTTTTGCGTTGATATTTGTAGGTTAGGAGGGCCGTTTCGTAAGGAAGGAGTCACGTAAAATTGCCCTCCAAGAAAATATTAACTTGGAAATGTTGAACTATTTTCAGATGAAGGTCAAGTCATAGTGATAATTTGTTTTTATTGTGAAGTGATTTCTGGAGATTGTCTTTCTGAACTTGAATGCTGAGGTTTGCGTAGTTTATTTGTAAATTTAACAGTGCCCATTAAGAAGGAACCTGTTATAAAGTTGCTATTGAAGAAATATAAATTTTGAAACACTAAGAAGATATTGAAAGGTTATCGTGGCTCTAAGTTGATATTTTTTTTCGTTGTAATATATCGTTAACGATTATCGTAATGTTCTGTACAATTATTGTCAAAAATATTTAAATATGAAACAACATAACTGAAATATTGCAGTTGTGTTATTAAAGACAAAAGACTATTATTCCTTGCCAAGAACTTAGCCTATAGGTCCCTCATTAAGATTTCTTTATTTGATGCACGACTCAATGAGATATATTAACAATGTGTAGGTAATAGGGACCGCCCAAATCAGGAGAAGAGGGATCACATTAATTAGCACGCCGAGAAGCATTTGTTTCAACATGAATATAAAAGGGGAGATGATATTTATGAAATTGTTGTATGTGTAACAAACAAACAATGGTTTCCATAAAAATCTTGATATATTATTGTTTACATGAAACCGACGATCAAATATATATTTCAAATTCAAAACTACAATAAAACCTGAAAACATTGGAATGTCAAATTTTTCATGGGATCTTCCTTATTTGAACAAAAATGAAGTCAAGTTTCTTCCGAATGCATCATTATTGCGAATAAAAAAGAAATTTACAGTCCACATACTAATACTTAATATTTAGGCAATTATTGGTTGATATTAACGAAGTCGATTAGTTGACTCCATGTGGTCGATTTCGATTGATTCATTCGAATTAGTTGAATCGATTGATTTCTATCGGTTTCATAAGTGAGGTACTGACAGAGAATTTTACATCATAAAACTCGAGATTACTGAAACACGATTCTCGTAGTGAGACGTTCCTCATAAGCCGATTTATTTTTAAAACAAAACACGTCTGCCACGAGAGCATTATTTCAGAGTAGAGTAATAGCATCGCGGGTGCACGCGTCGATTCCTGAGTTTTCCAATGTTGCCAACCCCTCGATACGCGTTCCCGTGCCTCTCGTTTTTTATTAAAATTTCGCCTCCCCTTCCGGTCCCTCGACGCAGGAGGCGGAGGAGGCGGAGGCGAAACCAATTTCCCAATTACTCCTAGCCCGCGTTTCGACGCCTTGCAGCGTTTCCCCGAGCGCCTTCCGTCCGCTGGAAAACTTCCAGATAACCTAATTGCGCGCCGCGATATATTGCGGTTATCCGTCCATCCGTCTGGCGTTTTCTGTTCGCGCACCGCCGTTGCCGCCGCCGCCACAGCCACCGGCGCCTGCATCGCCACCGCCACCGACGCTGCCACCGACACCACCACCATCGGTACTACTTCCACTATCACTACCATCGTCACCGCCACCGCCATCATTACCGCTACCACCACCACCACCACCACCACACTATTACTACCACCATCGCTACCACTTCCACTATCACTACCACCGTCACTGCTACCGCCATCATCACTGCTACCACCGCTGCTACCACTACCATAACCACCACCGCCACCACCGTCGCTACCACCATCACCACCGCTTGTACTACCACCATCGCTACCACTTCCACTATCACAAGCATCATCACTGCTACCACCACCACCACCACCACCGCCCCCACTGTCCCCCCCACAACCACCACTACTATTACTACCACCATCGCTACCACTTCCACTATCACTACCACTGTCAGTGCCACCGCCATCATCACTGCTACCACCGCTGCTACCACTACCACAACCACCACCGCCACCACCGTCGCTACCACCATCACCACCGCTACTACTACCACCATCGCTATCACTTCCACCACCACTACCACCGTCACCGCCACCGCCATCATTACCGCTACCACCACCACCACCACCACCATCATTACCGCTACCACCACCACCACCACCATCATTACCGCTACCACCACCACCACCACCATCATTACCGCTACCGCCACCACCACCATTACTACCACCATCGCTACCACTTCCACTATCACTACCACTGTCAGTGCCACCGCCATCATCACTGCTACCACCGCTGCTACCACTACCACAACCGCCACCGCCACCACCGTCGCTACCACCATCACCACCGTTACTACTACCACCATCGCTACCACTTCCACCACCACTACCACCGTCACTGCCACCGCCATCATCGCTGCTACCACCACCGCTACTACTACGACTATTGCTACCACTACCACCGCCACCACTTCCATCACCGTCCCCACGCTGCTGCCCTGCCACCGACCCCGTCACCACTGTCACAGTCGCCGCCTCTGCCACCGTCATGACCGCCGCCACCACCGTCACCCCCCCCCCAATGCCGTCCCCGGGCGCGCGTCATCTGTTAGCTGTCTCGCAGCAGTGCGGCTCGGCGCACCGGTCGTATTTCTAATTCAAGAATATTTAACGCTAAAAAATACCCCCTTACCTGTTGCGGTAATCCGCGGGGAAATCTCGCTCTCTGTCTGTTGTCTCTTTCTGTTTATGCGGCAACTTTAAATACACCGACGCAATGACAATTTATCACGAGGCGGCAAAAAGCATATATTACAGCTCATAAAGATGAAACCGCGGATTCCCCCTAGGGGGTCATCAATCAGATCGGCCCGCGGGGATAAAAAAACAGTTGCCGCGCGCCTTCAAAGCCCGGCCGGTGTGGGCCGGAGGATTTATCGTTTCGAGAGGGAATTCATTTTGACGTGATGGAAGATTTCGCTCGGCAACCTGTAAGGTAGCGCCCGGCTCGATTATTTCTCCGGTGTCGGCGCCCGCCGTTGCTGCGTGCAGTGGTCCGTCAGCAGCTCCTGCCAACTGCTGCTGCACACAGGCAGAAAGAGCGGGGTGAAGAAACGTTTCTTCGATATGACGCAATCAAACGTTATTGGTCTGTGATGTGTCTGTGTGAGCAATGTGTGAACGTGGAAACTAATACAGAGGTTTTACGCTTGCCTAATTCCTTCATTCTAGCCTCAACTGTGTGACTGCACGCTCCTCATTATATTAAATAATATTTTGTTCTTTATTGGTTTCGTAAAGAAATATTGGTTTTAAAAGTGTTGTTTTCTTGGATATACTCTGAACATTATTTCAACAAGTGAATATTTTTCAATAAGAATCATTACATTTCTAAATATATCAATAAATTCATTAAAATACTGGTTCGTTTAATCTTTAAAAACAGTTTCAAGAATGAGAAATTTATAAAAAAAACGTGACTTAATGCAGTATTAGAAATTTAGAAGATTTTTTAACTAAATGCTACTGGATATTGTATGCTACGGACAATAAAAAACGAGTTCCCATTAATTACTATCATTATATGCTACTTCGATTAATAGGCATTCATTTTGACACATGTGAAAGAAAGGTAATACTGCAACGTGAGCTTGCTTGATCATTTTTTTAAAAATTTAATCATGGAAATAGCTGGTAATAAACTATTTGAAGAAATAACCATCGATTAAGGCATTTTCAGTATTTTTGAAATAATCCTAGGACATATTTCATAAATAGCAATAAAAAGGAGTTAATATTAATTTTTTCTAGAGGAGAACAAATATGGTTCGACAAAAATTACTTCTTTTGGATCACAAAAATATTAAAAAAGGAGTAAATTTTTGAACTTCTCCTAAAAACTGAATTATTGGCAAAGTATAACAAAAAACCCTTTTGTGTACGACGCATTTCTGCGTAATCATTGCAGAGCAATTTAATTACTCAAAAGCTGTAATAATTCTGTGTACGTATAATACGTTAGGTTTCGTATTAATTACTCTGCTGTTTGATGAACACTCGGCTAAATAACAGTATCGATATTACAGCTGTCGGTTACTTGTTTTTTGAAATGAAATCGATGTACATTGTGTTTGTTCATGCGTGTTTGTGTCAGATTATATCCAGACTGTAATGCCAGAAGCACTTTTGGAAGCTTTTTGTTTTTGTATTGAGCTGGATATTAACACTATTATTCAGAATCTCATTAAATAATTCTTGAATAATCAGATGTAATGTAGTGTGAAATAATATACATATCATTAATTAACTCACAAAATATATTTGCAGATGAATGTAATGTTATCTACCGCAGCCATTCGTATCTACGCTGTTTAATAGCATAAACTATTTATAAGCGTTAAGAATGTGGAAAAATTGGAAATAATGATTGAAGCTCCAGGTGAATTTGTGAAAATTGAGTAAAATTTCCAAAAATATAATTAGTACAATAAATGCTTTAAATCTAGAAAACTAGAAATCTTAAATGTAATTGGCAAGAAATGGGATAGTCTATAAACCCGTAATTCGGAGATATAATTATTTAAATTAATTGATAAAATGATTGTCAGTAAGAAGATTGTAATAATGCTAATTAATTAATAAGCTTCATTATAAATTTCTAAACATTGTTAGATATACAATGAAATGGATACTGTACTGCTATTTTGAAAGAAACTCATGGAAAAGATAAGAATGAGATTTATTAGATTTGAGTTTGAAATGATTATTACGAAAGTATCGACAATTACAATAAATTGTCAAATTATTTTTAACGAAATTTTGCTCAAATTCGTATGGATTAACGGTATCCTCTAAGCAGTTAAAAGAAATTTCGTATTACACGTAACGTATCGGAACAATATTTTAAACAATTACAGGGACGAAAATTTTAAATATTGTAAATGTGTATAATATGAAAAGAGAACTTGTTTTTTAAAAAGTGATGCAGTGTAATATGCTGAATATGCTAATCGAACACATAAGAAGAAAACAATCAGAATATTTTTATAGGAGGCTTTGAAAACAATAATTGTTTTGAAAGGACATATGCAGTATTTCTTATGTTGCTCAAAACCGTAAGCAATAAATACAATCATTGGCAGAAAATATCACTGATTTCACCCTCTGAATTTCATCGTGTTCGAAAAGTTCGGGTGTTTCTACCAAAATAATGCATCGATATTTCAGGAAATAAAAAAAAACAAAGGTTCTTGTGCTCTATTTGTTTGTTTCTTCGCAAGCGCAGCCTCAAACGGCCGGCGTCCGCATACACAAACAGGCCGAAGTTTGTGTCGGAAAAAAGCCTTGGCACGTCTCTGAGTTTCTTTCAGAGCATCCGCACTCTTATTTGGCACATCGAGGGCTTATTTGAGATGCAAGGAGTGGTGGTGGGGGATGGCACCTGGCGAAGGGTGAGAAGGGCAAGGGCGAGATCGGAAGGGGGCGCGTCATCTTCCTTAGTTGCTTTTGTTGCAGTCAATAAGGATCAGCCTCCGTCAATGCACTAAAGCCACAGAAATGTAGCGCGTACACATAAAAGGAAGGGAGCTGCGTTGCCTTCAATACTTTTGAAGTAGCTTGTTACTGCTCTTGAGGAGATTGTAGCTCGCGGTAAGGAACGGAGATCCACCCCTTGGTTCCTTTGCTTCCCGTTTCTCTAGCTCACTACGGCGCGATCGCCTCTGCCGCCACCTTTCCTACCTTCCCCTTTTTTATCCGCCTCTCTTTTTCGACCCGGCGCGTGGCGTTCCCTTTCTTTTTGAAGAGGATCAACTTTCTCATCAAGGAAATGCCTGGTAACATATTCAAGCAGTGCCCATCGCTTCAATCGAATCTTCGTTTCCCTTCCTGGGCCCGCCTAGCCTCTCTCTCCTCGTCTGGCGCCCGGGTCGTCGCACTGCCCGTCCCCCGCTAAAGGCTCCAGCCACTCGCACCACACCACGCCACTCGCAACCCCAACCACTCGCACCCCCATCGCACCACGCCACTCGCGCCACGCCACTCGCACCACCCCCCGAACTCGCACCCCCACCAACTCGCACCCCCACCAACTCGCACCACCACCAACTCGCACCCCACCCACTCGCAGCCCACCCACTCGCACCACGCCTCTCGCACCACTCTACACACCACATGTTCCTCGAAATTTCCCCCTCGACTCTCCTTGTCTTTGCCTTTTGCCTAATCCCTCTTGCATCTCGCCTCTTGCCTCTCGCCCCTCGCTCGTCATTCCAGGTCTACCTCTCCTCACCCTGCCTCCCCACTTCACTTGCTTCTCGCCACTCATCTCTCGCCTCTCGTTTCATCTCCCACAATCCTCGTGCCTAGCCCATTGCCCTTCATCTATCACCCTGTGCTCATCGCCTCTCGCCGCTCTTCTCTCTTCTCTTGCTCCATGCCCCTCGAATTTTGCACCTCGATTCTCTCCCCTTGTATGTTTCTTTTGCCCACTGCCTTTCGCCTCTTTCATTTCTCTTCTTGCCTCTTGGATCTCGCTACTGGCTCCTCCTGTCCCGCCCCGTGTCACTCCCCTCTCGCTTCACACCCCACCCCCTTCGTGCCTCGTTCATCGCCTCCCCGCTCCTCTTCCCTCACCCCTCAGGCGTCACCCCGCGCCCAGAGCCTCCCGCACACACCCTCTCCAATTTTTCTTTCCAATTCCCCGCGTAATATTGCACACCCGCTCTCCGCCCCGTTGCAATTTCCAGGGCGTTCCGTTTGTTGTTTCTTATTAATGTAACGAACACAGGCGTTTGATACGCCGCCGCCACCTATCCGCGCCCCGAGCGCCCCGCCTGCTTGTGACGCCTGCGGAGGTGACGTCACCGGCGGAAGCGTCGGAAACAGCTCCACGACGTACGTGGCACGTGCCCCGACAGAGGCAACACAGCGAGAATCACACGTGCAAGAGAAGTGTCCCAGGGATAAGAGCTCGGTGTTTGATAGTGAGGTGACGATGAAGATGGTAAGGATTTGTGCGACGTCGGGGAAGTTGTGACGCCCGTGACGGATAGTAGGGCGCGGAATGTAATGGAATTACGGCAGCGCGAGCGATCGGGAGATGGAGGAGAGGCTAAAAGGGGGGCGGGGCGTGTATTGCAGGCGGCTTGGAGGCGAGCGACGGGTCGGCGGCTGAGCGGTGGCGTTACGGCAACGGGAAGTCGGGAGGTGGGCGGGCGCGCGGGCGGGGGGAGGGGGAGGGGGCGCTAGGGGAAGTGCGTCGCGGGTGCGTTTAACTTCGGAAAGTGCTGCTCTGGGCCCGGAGGCTCTCCTAAGCCCGCGCGATGGGCGTGGGAGCGCTCTATTACAGCAGGGATGAAACTCCACTCAGAGGGGAATTGCGACGTGGCGCTGCTGCGTGAGGTAGAGTGCCACCCACCGCCGCCATCTTCACCACAGTCTCCCTCGCCCCTGCTGCCCCCGATGCCACTCCCATCCCCGCCACCACTGCCACTCATACCATGCCGCCGCTGCGCTATCCGCGACACTCCCATTCCTCAAATCTCTGCTACTCCCACCACCGCCACCATCTTCATTACAGACCCCCTCGCTTCTTCCGCCCCTGCCGCCCCTGATGCCACTCCCATCTCCGCTGCCACTGCCACTCAGACCATGCCGCTGTTCTGCTATCCACGACACTCCCGCTTCTCAAATCTCTGTCACTTCCACCACCTCCACCATCTTCACTACAGACCCCGTCGTCCCTGTCGCCCTCGATGCCACTCCCATCTCCGCCGCCACTGCCACTCCCACCATGCCACCGCTCTGCTATCCGCGACACTCCCACACCTCAAATCTCTGCTACTCCCAACACCCAGACTCTTTCACCGTCCTTATCACAACTATTCCTACCACTACTCCCGCCCTTGCTACTAGTCACCCACGCCACGAAGCCATCCTTCATCCCTGCCAACCTCACCACTGTTAACTACGTTCCTTCCCCTGCTGAGCCCATGCGTTCAACTCCATCTCTGTCAATCTCGCCATTTCTAAAATACCACCGTACCTTCTCCGACCTGCCATCCCTGCCGCTTCCCGACTTCACTTTCTTCTCTGTATTCACCTCCTGCCATCCCGCCTTCCCACCATCTTCTCCACCCACGTCGTCTCCGCTATCCCCACTGACATCATCACTCGTATTCCTTGGTTTAAACGCGCACGTTTTCTTGAGCCCCGGCATACCTACCCCCACTGCTTTACTAACTTCAGTTGAATTCATAGTAAATGATGACAACAAGGTTTGTTGACAAATTCTGATAACCAGAAACATTTTCTACCAGGTAATAGAAACTATTTTGCATCGAAAAAAAGCTACATATTTCATATAGTAGTCCTGTCAAAAAAAAGTAAGCCCCCCACTTCCCTCGCAACTAGCGAAATGAGGGCTCAAGAAAACTTGCGGAGATAATACGTTGACGTCCCTTCGCCGACCAGCCATCCTCATCTTACCCTCAGGCAAAATCAATTATACACTATTTTCCATGGCGAGGCTCGGTCCATGAGACCTGCTATTCCGCCTGACCACGCAAATTCCACTACGCTCCTTTCACCGACTGGCAGGGGAAGGAGGTATCATTTTGGCGACGAAAGAGGTGATCTGAATTTTGCTCAGAGCATTTACGATTGCGAATCTTTTACATTCAGTAAATCTACAACATGGGTCAGACAGCTTTACTTCCTCTCCAAAGGAGGGCGTTCCAAGGATTGCTTTGCCCTGAATGTCCACGGCTTCCGTCGGGTTTGAAGCCGCGCACTTGGGTATAAGAATACGATACGCTAACCACCTAACCCACCACAAACTTTCATTCGAATCCGCTACCTCGCCGTCTCCCTTTCCACCAAGCGGACGTCCCGCTGTCTCCTCCTCTCCGTGTTCGTCGCGTCAGCCATCGCCTCCCTTAAAGCCCTTCTTTGCGCGTCACCACGCCCCCCTGTGCCCCGCCCTCCCCCCCTGCCCCGCCCACGCGGTACGTTCTCAATGCGCGCGCACGTTGCTCCCAAGCACTTCCCCTTCGCTTGTTTTTGTGATTTCCAGATTACGCCGTGAAACTTGATAAGGAATTCTGGAGACTTTCTGTACCTCGTAGGGGATCCACTGCGACGTAACGAACGCCAGCGAAACACGCCAGCATTGAATAAGGTTTTATTTTGAAGCCGAGAAAGCGTTAGTTTGTCGGATCCGGAGTTACGTTGAAATGGAAAGTTAAACGAAGGGGAGCATGTTTCGGAGAACGTTGTTTACAAGCTACTCGCGACAGATTGTTTCAGTTTGAGGAACTTGATCCGCTAATTTAACTGTAGATGGAAAAAAATATGTCGCAAACAAAAAAAAATCCATCTTTAATTTTATGTTAATAAATTATTACTTTACAATTAAATAAAAATGTATAATAACTTATCTTTCTATAGATATTATTGTTATAGATAGTTTTATTATTGAACCTTGTACATTCTACCCGTGTACATGTGTTTCAAGCTTCTGTATAAAGTGATTGCAATTAGCAGAAAAAAGGATTAATCGATATTGCATCAATGATTTACATGGTAATAGTCACATATGTTGAAATGAATACGACTCATTACAGTTTCTCCAGCAGCAAAGTGTTGCACTATCTCTCAATAGAATTCTCTCGATTCAGCAATTCACCTGACGATTAAAATTTTCTAACATACTATAGCTTCCTGATCGATTACCTTTACGTACAGAAATTAACTTCCACTTTACACATAGTAATTTTAATAATTTTACTTTTACAGGCCATCAGAAAATATTTTCTACCCACGTAAACTCACAAAAAAATTTGTAGAAGCTGAATATATTCCACCACGTAACTTTACAACTCATTTTTATTTATTTTAATTAACCTGCTCGTTGCTAGCAAAGTAGAAAGTATACTAAACATTTTCTGGTGATCTCTTGGTTTCGAGATGGATATAATTTTAGACGCTTATTCTCCAGTTTAGAGGCAATCATATATTTATTTACACAACAATAGGAAAATCGTTGAGTGCTGGCTTGTTTACTCGTAATGAGCGATTTGAATGTGGTCAGCAATTAAGGCTTTAAACACAACCTGAATTCCCTGCCAAAACAAGCGGCATAATTTTGGCCGGCCGCGAACCGTTTACCCGCTGATAATTTGTGTGCCTACGAGTGGCCGTGGGGCGTTCGGTCGCATCGATTATTTGAAACTCGTCACCGCGATTGCGAGGGACCCTTTTTGCTTGGGTGGCTGCGGACCGGGAGCGGTAGCTCAGTGCATCAGCTGATGTCACTGCAGCGCCTCTGACTGGGAGGTCCTAGGTTCCCACGGCGGCAGGATTTTCGACTCTAGCTTTTCAGGTAGGTCGAATTCAGTCGCTGTCTGGATGAGAATTCTAGCGGCCAGCTGCTCTGATCGGTAGTTTTCCGTGGTTTCTCCGATCAACACCGGGCGAATGCCGGAGCAGTACCTAACAAACGGGCCACGGACCGCGGGCGATCTTTCCTTCCTCTTCCCTTGCCCTATCCTCTCCCGTACACACACACACTTATTACATCCCCGTACCTACCACATATTCCGGGAGACCGGTCAGGGAACATAGAGCGTGTCCCGACTGGGCGGTGCCCCGCTGGTGGGAGAGTTCTGGTTGGGGGAAACCCCCGGTAGCCGACGGTAGGTCAGCGCCGGATCTCGCCATCCAGCAGGGAAGATCTCGCCATCTCCCGCGAAAAATGCACTACACTAACAGGACTAATAGCCAAAGAAGCAGTTGAGGCGCGCCCGGAAACACGAAAATCAATCAATCAATTGGTGGCTGTGGTGCTGACGGATACGCGAGGTAGTAGACGGCGGTCGTAGTGATGACTAGAGACCGGATTTTTATGTAATTTCATATTTTTTGCCTTTCTACTTACCGTTCTCAAAATTGAAATCTTGGCGAATCGTTGTGAAATCTTGGCGAATCTTTGCGAAATGAAATCTTGGCCATCCTAACACAATATCAATTTTTTTCATTACATAGTTTTACGTATTTAGTGCTATATTACATATTTTACATATTTTACTATTTTCACAAAATAATTTTTAATCTATCAATTTTCTTCAATTTTATTAACTTTTTTTAAAAAAAAAGGTATTTGAAAAAAATCTGAAGTTTTTCCTACATAAATACTAAGAGCTGTCGACTCGGGGTGCGCTACATTAAGACGCGGTCGGGTGTTGTTACAGCCTGCTTCAGTTAGCTCAGTGTCGGGGAAGTACGCGACTGAGATCATTTTCACCTTTAGGTGTGAAAAGTAACATGGACGTCGCGTTTCGTGAGCTTTAACCTTCATTTACGAAAAACTTTGGCGATGGCTGATGTGTAACAATTCGATGAAAATGCTTTAGGCTACAGTGGTTCTTTGCTAGTTGTAAGTATTGCCAGTTTGTACGAGGGCTTCTATTGCGTCTAGTTTGGCTGCTAAACTATAATCCTGGATAGCGTAGATAAAGCTTTTATTACTGAGGGAAATTTTGTGAAGTTCAAAACGTGCATAAACTTGTGCTCTCCAAATTATTTAGAAAACGCTTGAATTATTTTAAAATTTTGTTTCGAACATTTTGATAAATGTGAATTCGTTTCGAATTAGGTTAATGTGCTTTATAATTTTGTGTATTTTAATATTACATTTTTATACCTGATTTTACATATTTATTACATATTCTCACTGTTTCATTGCATATTTATGTACATATTTTGACGTTGCATACTACATATTTTTCCGTTCTGTAGCGATGACGCTGGCGGCGATGAGGTCACACGTGTGTTGCAGGATCCGGGGAGAGTAATGACGGTGATAGTTAGGGGCTAATTTTGATGGCCTGAACTATTGCCAAATATGATCAATAAAATGCGCTTAAGACGTTTTTAAAATGCCCTAAAAGCAAGGAAAAATGACGTAAAAATATAATTAAAACCAGTTCGGATGAACTACTCAAGGTCTTGGATACGTAACTGATGTAATCGGGCTTCTTATATTGTTTGAAGTGATCTCAGCTTTCAAACGTTTTGTTTTGGGCTGTTCTTTACCCAGGAATCTCTGTCTTTAGCTATCTCGAAATTATTAGAACCGATGCTGATAACGGCTGACATACAATTTCAGTGCAGAAAGAAAATTGAATAGGGTACTTAGGACTTCTGTGGAGAACATTTGTTGCATTTCGTAAATATTATTTGAAGCAAGTACCATTCAAATGATATTTAAACTGATGAAATCTGCAAAATGTATTAAAAATGGCGGAAAATGTAAAAATGACAGAAAAATGCAAACAAATACATATAATAAAGGGGTCAATTCCTTTTTCCAAAACATGAAGTATTTAGTACTAAACGGCATTGTCCTAAAGTGAAAGCAAAAATTGACATTTCTTTAAAATCCGCATTTGGCAAGGGCGGTGATGTGGTAGGAATGGCAGGGGCGGAATTGGTAGCAATGGTGGCGGTAGTGGCAACGCGGGCGAGAGAGAATAACAATTCTGACGGAAGGTGATGGTGGAAGTGGTTCTGTGCTTTTGTTGTAATGGTGGAAATGATGAATGGGTGGGAGTTGGGTTTGGCGTTAAAGCAAATGATTCTAAAGCTAGAAGTAATGGTGATATTGGTAGTGAGCTAGGTGATGGGGTTTATAATAAAGGTATTTTTGGTGGTGTAGATGTTGGTTGATTAGTGATTACGGGCGCGTCGATAGCTTGGGTCATTAGTCCCGTAAATGTAGTGCGTGTTTTTGTACGGGAAGTGGCGGTGGTTTTCTCCTGATGGATGGTGAGATCCGGAGCCGACCTACCGTCGGCTAGCGGTGTTTCACCCTAACCAGGACTCTCCCACTAGCGGGGCACTGCCCCAGCCAGGACAAGCTCTAAGCCCCCGACCGGTCTCCCGGAGTATGTGGCAGTGTAGTGCATGTTAGTGTAAGTGTGTGTGTAAGGGGGAGAGGATAGGACAAGGAAGAGGAAGGAAATATCGCGCGCGGTCCATGGCCCGTTTGTTAGGGTACTGATCCAGCATTCACCTGGTGTTGATTGAAGAAACCACGGAAAACTACCGTTCAGAGCAGCCGGTCGCTAGAATTTTCCTCCAGACAACGACTAAATTCGACCTAGCTGAAAAGCTAGTGTGAAAAATCCTGCCACCGTCGGGATTCGAACCTAGGACCTCCCGGTCAAAAGCGCTGCATTGACATCAGTCAATGCACTGGTGATAATGGCAATGTCAACGGTGATGAGATCGGAGGTGGCATTAGCGGTGGTGCGGTTGGTGGGGTTGGTAGCGTTGGTGGCGGTGGGAGGAATGCAGGTGTTATTGATATTGGATGTTTTGGTGAGGGTGATATTGGAGGTGGGGGTGGAGTTAATGACTGGAGCGGGTAACGGGGTAGCGGCACGCTGCTGTTGCAACGGTCCGGCGGCTAGGGTTGTAGTGGTGACGAGGACGGCGGCGGCGGCGGCGGCGGTCGCCGTGTGACGAGGGGTCGACAGGCGAGGCCGGCATGTCACTGGATTAAGACGCCCATGCGGACAAGGTAATTGGCTGACGCGAGGCGGGGGCGAGCGGGCGGGAGCGAGGGCGGGGCCAGACTGCGCACGGAGGCTTGACGCCGTTGACGCAAGCGGTGACGGGAGTTGTCGTGAAGAGGTTGGGGAGGAAAACGAGGCGGGGGCTGTTAAGGAAGCAACGATTTACTGGGGCAGACACGATAATAAAGACGTGATATAAAAATAAACATAATATATAATAATTAAATTAGTTCAAATAAGTTGTCGCTTCGACCGGGATTCGAAGCCGGGCCTTCTGGCCCAGCCGCTCTGACCACTAAGCTACAGTGACAACCAACCCTTTGAACAATTTTCACGAGCACGTTTATATTGCGAATGTCTCTTCAATATTATTGTTTTCGTTGCCATAATATTTACTGAATCTACTCATTTTCATTTCCAGCATATTGCGATATGATTATTTACTCTTCCTGCTCAAAATTGTACACAACAAATTAACATTACTTGCTAAGGCTACAAGTGCATCTGTGTGTCAGCGTTCCAAAGACGTCAACGACAAACCTTACTTATTTTCTGACTGTCGGGAACTAGCGTGATGAATGAAGTTTTGAGGAATGTATTTATATTATTTTTAAATAAACACCGTGATTGTGTTGGTGGCAGAAACAACGGCTAATCAGTGGGCAAGGGATTTAATTTATTTTTATTACACATGCGAGACAAAGATTTGTAGATGTTGGACGTGTAGAACAGCATATAAGTACATTGATGGCTGGAAACTGAATCATTGAGGCAAAGTATGTGCTGGCTTACACAATACACGGCGAATACAAGTCGTATAGAAATATGTGGTCACCAGCTTTTATATACAGCATGTACAAGAATCTTGTTAAAAAATTTACGTAAGAGAAAAGGGAAATTAAGTGAAAAGGTTAAAACAGCATTCGCCTTCAGAAAACATTCCGATTGGTTTACATATTGTGGATGAATTTACAAAGGTCAATTAATTATAAATATACATTTGTAGTTATTGGAATACAATCTAACTCACTGTTAACTTTAAATTATATTTCTTGAGGAGAATCATAAGAGTACCTAAGTTAATTTTAAAAAACTGAACATTTTTATGAATGCAGATACAGGATATTTATTTTTGATTCACAAATGGTGTTTTGTATATTTGACCAGTATGAAGGTAAAATTTACAAAACGCTGGTTCAGAAGCTTTATTTATTAGGGTTTCAGTTGCAGGATTATTTGGACTTGATGAATTTTGGTGTCCCTGTAGTGTCCAGGCGGGGTTCAATATAACTGCTTTGTTAATTGGTGTCCACGAAATAATGTTTATTCCTAAGGGAATAGGAGGGAAACATTGTTTAAATGTGAATATTTTGCAGTGGAATTGGTGGGGTTTGTTTTAATGTTCCCTTCTCAGGACCAATTCTGTATTATGTTTAATTTTGTTTGGATTTCATTTGCTATGAATTTATAGATGGACATATAGAGACACATAGAATGCAGGGTCATCCGCAAAGTTCTGGGTTAATCAGAAGATAGGCATGCGCGCTGTGTGCAGGTCTATGAGCAAAGGAAAGAGGGGGTAAATAATTGATACCTGGGAACTTTTGCTATATGTAATTGGTGACAAGACATTATGACTCGTGGAGGACATAGGAAATGATGCGGGAGCGGGTGAGAGTAGAAAGGAGCGGGCGAGAGTGGAAAGGAGCGGGCGAGAGTGAAAAGGAGCCGGCGAGTGTGGAAAGGAGCCGGCGAGTGTGGAAAGGAGCCGGCGAGTGTGGAAAGGAGCCGGCGAGTGTGGAAAGGAGCCGGCGAGTGTGGAAAGGAGTCGGCGAGTGTGGAAAGGAGCCGGCGAGTGTGGAAAGGAGCCGGCGAGTGTGGAAAGGAGCGGGCGAGAGTGGAAAGGAGCGGGCGAGAGTGGAAAGGAGCCAGCGAGAGTGGAAAGGAGCCAGCGAGAGTGGAAAAGAGTCAGCGAGAAAAGAAAGGAGCCAGAGAGAGTGGAAAAGATCGGACGAGAGCGGAAAGGCGCGGGCGAGAGTGGAAAGGAGCGGGCGAGAGTGAAAAGGAGCCGGCGAGTGTGGAAAGGAGCCGGCGAGTGTGGAAAGGAGCCAGCGAGAAAAAGTGAGTGACAGAGCGGGCGTCAGCGAGCGAGCGAAAGAGAGCAGGTGAGACCGGACGAGAGCGAGCCAGAGCGAAGGCGAGAGCGGGCGAGAACGGAGCAGGCACAGTCGCTATCTCGCGCCAGAGACCGACGCGATGGGACAGGCGGCGCGCCGGCCACCGGCAGGAGTTCATTAACCAACGCAACGGGTTACCCGCTTGTTACCCGGCTACGATGTTCGAGCTGGCCGACCCCGCAATTACCCACGGGCTTCCGGGCCGTCGACGCGCGCTCACACGCCGCGCCCTCGCGCGGACCGGCCCCACGCCCCGCCCCGCCTCCGCCCCGCCCCGCCCCGCCCCCGCCCCGCCCCGGCCCGCCCCCCGCCCCGCCCCGCCCCCGCCTCCGCCCCCGCCATCGCCATCGCCATCGCCCCCACCCCCGCCGCCGTCGCCGCCACCACCGCCGCCGCCGCCCTCCACCGCCCCGCCGCCCCCACCCCCATCCCCGCACCCGCCGACGCCGCCGTCCCCGCCCCCGCCACCACCACCACCGCCGCCGCCACCACAACCGCCGGCACCACCACCTCCGCCTCCACCGCCGCCGCCACCGCCCACACCCACTCCCTCACCCCCGCTACCAAGCCCCGAACCGCCGCCCCGGGCTCTCGACAAGTGCACAACACATTAGCATCAATTAGTGGCGCTGCAGGTGCGTGTGTCCGTGGCGCAATGGTCGACCTTCATGCCGGCCCTTCCCCCTTGCTGGCACGTTGCGGGTCAGAATGAAATTTTGAGAGCTTGATTTAAACCATTTTTATTTAAACTAGTTAATTTACTAAAATTCAGTGTACGGCCGTGCGGCAACATTGCGACTTCACGCGAGGAAAAAATAGCTTTTTTTCCCTAAAAAACATGTCTCTTCAATATTGTTTTTCTCGTTACCATAATATTTATTGAATCTACTCATTTTCGCTTCCAGCATATTGCGATATGATTATTTACTCTTCCTGCTCAAAATTGTACACAACCCATTAACATTACTTGCTGAGGCTACAAGTGCATCTGTGTGTCAGCGCTCCAAAGTCGTAAACGGCAAACCTTACTTATTTTCTGTCGGGAACTAGCGTAAAGAATGAAGTTCTGAGAGGTTTATTTTTATTATTTTTATTGAAATAAACTAGTTTATAAAAATCATAACATAACTATATAGAAGCCTTGGAGGCTTTCCTGGAGACGGAACTATGTACAAGCTGCATTTCCCACAAAAAAATAAAATAAATTACATATCACATGAAAAATCATACAAGAAACTGGTGGTGTACTTTTTATCGTTATTTGGGAGTCTTCCATTTTATTCTTGTTTTCTGATTTTCGTAAAAAAATTCCTCTTTTGTCCTTTATTTTTATCTTTAACACTATGTAAATAAGCAGCTGAAGATGTATCACTGTCATCTGGACGCTTAAACTCACTATCATCCGATGAAAAATTAGATATAACGGACAAATTCACATCTTCTGTAACCACAGCTATCCTGTCGATTTTCTTAACATCGGAAAATGAAATAATGCAAGCTCGTAGAGGTAGCAATGTTACGAAAAAAGCCGCAATTCAGTATTTTAAAAACCTCTCAAACGCTTGAGGTTAGAGCCAACCTATTTGAAGGGGTGGTAGAAAGTCACCGAAAGATCATTTTGAAACGCTTTACGGATAAACGCCATAATTCGAGTTACGCCCTTCTTTCAGCCAACCCCTCAATTTAGAACTTCCCACACTTTGACAAGTGTATTACCAATTAGCATCAATTAGTGGCGCTGCATTTCCTAGCCCGCTGAGAACTTATTTGCAGAATGAATTCGAGAATGTTATTTTATTTTAATGAGACAATTATACAAATATTCAAAACGCATTTGCGTTGGAAATGTTGCAGACTTTGATAGAATAAACAGCAAGTTTTCCAAAACATGTTACTAAAATATCGTTTCTACCATCATTGTAATTGCTGTTTTTATTATTCAAATGCTATATTATTCTGCCTAAAAATGGCGATTTTTTCTTCAGCATGACCTATTTCTACAAAATCCATTCCTTAGAATTTTGCTTCTTATTTTATTGATAAACTTTCTACCTCATTGAACACCAAACTTATAAATGACAGCCTTAATAATATTAAAATATTTATAATAATACTAGCTGGGTTCGTTCAAAACATTACGAACTTCGTAAATCATTACTTTTTCCAGCACGCTCAGTTTTTTTTCAGCATGTTTATCGCAGGTTTTTCGCATGTACCCCGCATATACCTCCGCATGTTTCCCTCAAATACCCCAAATGTTTCTCACTAACATGTTCCCCGTATGATCCTCTACAGACGTACTCATTTGATCTCTGCATGTTCTACTAGATATTCTCCCGCACATTACCCAAATGTTCGTTAGCATATTGTGCAAATTTTCCACAAGTTGTCCGCATGTTCCCTTGCAAAATAAAAATATTGAATAATAGTTTTTTCTTTGTCGCCTTTTTGTCGAATTGTTTTCATTAATTTACAGAGGCAGAGAGTGCAGTCGTTTCCTTGCCACATTAATCTAGCTAATGAAATGCTAGAGTACCCAGAACAGCAGAAACCGCTAAAATGTACCAGAAAGGTGCCAAAATTTTTCGCAAAAATCCCTTAAAAAAACAAACAACACTTTGAAAATTATTATTTTAAAAGTAAAAAAATACTTCACAAAAGAACCCAGTATTCGTACCTCGCAAACAAATAATACATTTAAAAAGTTCCATTTTGTGGATTATGGCATAAAATAACTAAACTCGTCTTCCTTGTAGGCACACAAAAACGTGATTTCAAGGTACGCACAATTCCTAGTTACAAGCGAGGGTCAGTTGCAGCGTGATGTGTTGCGGTTTGCATGTTCGTCTGATATTTAATACGCCATATTCCGCGAAAATCTACGTTTTCATCCTAAATTTCTTTGATATCCGACCGGGGGTATTTCCAGAACCAGCAGTAATTCATTGACGGGATTTTTGTCAATTGTTACAAATAAACTCTCAAAAACCGTCATCTTTTGTTAGCGAATTGTTTATAGAAAGAATTTGGGCATACTTCACTTCATGAATTTTGAAGAGGTGAAAAGGGAAAAATCATGTGTAGAAATAGGAATTTTCTGAAATATATTCTATGACTTATTTGTAATCGAAGCCATGGACATTTAATCGTGTTCTTGGTGGACAACCTCTGTGAGAGCTTTTACAATATCATCCCCGGCCCTTCTCGGGGAATGTAGAGCTCCAATATTAGTTTTTCGGTGGAACGGAAGTGATCTGGCACCGATCGTTGATTCAAGTCCACATTCATCCAGCCAGAAAACGACGTAAGCAACAGATAAAACGACGGAGAGCGTTGAGTACATAGAAGCTAGCGTTGGGATCCATGTGGTTCCAATTTGAAATTGACCAAAAACTCAAACTATTTCGAGAACGGACTAAAGGAGAAGTTTTGAACTTCACACACAGCAACTAAGAAACAAATAAACAAACTTAAAACTTGTATTTTCCCGTTAGGAATATTTTCAGATTTACCAAGGGAATTGTGTCAATTAACACGTTTACTGTCCAGTTCGATTGTTTTACTACGTCCATGAACCACATGTGGATCACAGACGTTTACCATTTCTACGACAAACATTTCCATTGAACTCCCTGAAACTGCGCAGATTTTGGCGTGGCCTTGTTAGGACGGTCATACAATTTAGAAATACACCAAAACATACAGAAAAATACTTTTATTTTTGAGAATATTAAAGTAAAATACTCTTACAGTCGCGAAGGTTTGGAAGAGGGGAGATATTTTAATGTTCTCATAGGGACAGGGAACGTGTCGGCTCAACAACGTCCCACTCCTGCACCGTCGAACATCCCGACTGGCAGCGCGTGCTGCACACCGAGCGAGTTCGGAGTTGGCCCTTTGAATACAGGGCCGCCGGTGCGTCGGGCTCCGCTCGCTGGGAGCGCCGGGACCTCTCCGGGCAGTCAGTTTCCGGGGCGGAGCTCGGCAGCTGCGGTCGAGTTTTGAAGTTGGCGGGATGAAAGGTGAGGCGGCAGACGCGTCGCGGCGGTAATGGTGCTATCGATTCGCGCTCTCAGTCATTTACTCGGGCGCTGTAATTACACAAGTGAATATAAGCTTCCCGTCTCGTCGCCGGCGTCTCCGCCCGGCCGTAAAGGCAGGCGGTGGCGGCGGGGGTGGGGGTGGGGATGGGGGGCGGCGGTGACGGCGCGGGGAACGTAAGCGGAGGAACGCAGACAAAGCAAACTGCTGTTCATTAAGGGGAAGAGAGAGTGTATTTCACGGGGGAGCATAAATCTCGGCGAGACTGTTTACAACACTTTTAACTGCGGTTACACGGCCTATTGTTTAATTGCGCCCTCGGCGCGGTTCACGCGCGAGGACATGTGGGGCGGCAGGGGGGAGGGGCGGCACGTGGGCGAGGGAAAGGGAAGGGCGGGGTAAGGAGGAGCGGGAATTGAACGAGGGAGTAGCGGTAAGGAGCAGGGGGTATATTAGGCCTAGGCGGGGCTTGGATGAGGCCTGAAGGAGGCGCATGCGAGACGTGTAGCGCGGGCGAGAGGCGCGGGGAGAGAGAGAGAGAAATAGAGCGAGAGAATGAGAGAGAAATAGAGGGAGAGCATGAGAGAGAAATGGATGGAGAGAATGAGAGAGAAATAGAGGGAGAGAATGAGAGAGAAATAGAGGGAAAGAAAGAGAGAGAAATAGAGGGAGAGAAAGAGAGAGAAAGAGAGGGAGAGAAAGAGAGAGAAAGAGAGGGAGAGAATGAGAGAGAAATGGAGGGAGAGAGGTGGAGAGAGATGGAGGGAGAGAGAGGTGGAGAGAGATGGAGGGAGAGAGAGATGTAGAAAGATGGAGGGAGGGAGCGAGGTGTAGGGAGATGGAGGGGAAGAGAAAGAGAGACGGTGTGAGATAGGTAGGTTGAGACAACAGATGCGGAAACGAGAGAAGTCCAGAAGATGAGTGCGAAGGCATTTTAAAGAAGTCTGTGAATGGATAAAGAAACAAGAGAATATGGCAATGACTAGGTGGTGGGTGAAAGTGGTGCCAAGGTGTATGAAGACTAAGGTGTTGTGAATGGTATAGGTTGAAGATAGGACCGAGGGTTAAGGTGAAAAAAATCACAGTTCTATTGTTATGCAATGAAGAATACGTGTAAAAAGACATACAGTGGAAGAGGGAGAACGCAAGGAAATGAGGACAAGAGAATAGAGACAAAAGGAGGAGGTGCTTAGAAAAGACGTACGCTTGGGAAATGTCATCAACAGCTATGTAACACAGTTACGCAACTTTTCAGCGAACTAACTGATATACAGCCGTCGCGGTTTAGCTCATTGCTCGCTTTTCATGACGCGATCACGGTTTCGATTCCCGGTTGGGTAGGATTATAATGTGCGTTTTCCTTACTATGTCACAGTGTATGTTGCTGTGCGACGAAGAGAAAACTCACTTCTCAGGTTGAGAAGTTCTGAATAAGACGTAGGGATGTCTTCGTGCTAACCACACGCACCCCCTTAACCCATGGCCGCGAGGTCGGGACGCTGTTGGTACGCCATGACCCGTACGCGGGCTGTTGCGCCAAGTAGAGATAGGCAATTGATATATATTTTCGTGTTCTGGCTTCTTTGCAGATGCATTGCAAAACGATGACGTAACATAAATTATGGTAGTGAGGGAGAGAATGTCTCGAGAGAGGTCTCGGAGAGGAACTGCGATAGGTTGGAGATCATATGCCTGTGACATTGACAGAGAAAAATGAAAGTGAGAATACAGTGAATGGCAAGTGGAGGAGAGAGAAAGAGAGAGTGAAGACAGAGGAAAGAGATGAGAGAGATACAGAGAGGTAAGAGACACAACGAAAAGAAAGAAAGAAAGAAAGAAAGAAAGAAAGAAAGAAAGAAAGAAGGAAAGAATGAAAGAGCGGAAAGGAGAGGAAAGGAGAGGAAAGGCCCTGTGGTCGACAATAAGAGTCGGTGGTAGGAGGTACCCTGAAGGAAAATAAGAAAGGGAAACGAGCCGATGCTACTCATCACGATCTGTGGATTTCTTTTTTTTTTAGCAAATTTGTATTTAGTCATTATTTTTTATCCATTATTTGTATTATACACAACCGTTTTATGTCCCCTAAAGGGCAATGGCTGTTAGATCCCGGGGTTTCTAGTCTGTCACCGAACCAGGAATCCGGGATGTCTAGATTTCGCTTAACCTTCGTGACTTCAAGCAGTTAACGAATTTAGCTAGTGACAAATTCGTCCAGTTTTGCAGTTGTGACCTTTCTGTAAAACCAGCCCAGCATTCGCCAGGATGATCGAGGGAAACCACGAAAACCGCGGTCAACCTGTGTATTTACACAACTCAATTGTGTAATTATACGAGAAGTAAAACTACAAGATGCTGATATTGGGTGAAGGGGAAGTGATGGGGCCGAGCGAAACTGATGCGAATGTGCTCAGAGGTGAGCTTCGACGTGCTGCAGACGAGGAGGTGAAGATAGGCCGAGGGCGGTGGGAGGAGATGAAGATAGGCCGAGGGCGGTGGGAGGAGATGAAGATAGGCCGAGAGGGGGCGGGGTCGAGGGAGGAGACGGGGTGGGGTAAAGACGATGGGGCTCGCAGCAGCGGCTGCTTTCGCTGTTCCTTGCTCCACCGCCAGCGCCACCGCCCGCCGTGTTTTCATATAATATCCAAGGGTCTCGTCGAACCTCCGGGGTCACCGCTAAGAAAACAATCCCTTGCTCCGTCTCCGAGCGCCCGAAAGCTTCCCCCCCCCCCACTCTCACGAGCGTCGGGCGATTCAGCTCCTAGAAAAGACTGCGCTGGGAGATTTGTTGAGGTGTAGTGTTTTACGGAGGTCATCGTAAAAGTCATTATAAGTAACTTTTCTTCACGATAATGCATCAGAACAGAACATTTTAAACTCAAGTTTTAACGACCTAATCCAGTCATTGACATTTTTGCGAAAGACAGTTCTACAGTAGAAAGGCGGGAAATCCGAAGACATTACTTCGCTGGTGATGGAGGTAATTCGCGTATTCCAAAACACGTAAACTGACTTGTACAGCAATGCTCGTATTTATTTGCCCGTTTCTGAAATTTATGCACATTTAGATAAGAATTGAAACGTAGATAAATGTAATATTCATTTAAATCAATTTTAAACAAAAAGGTATTTTAGAATTGAATAAAAGAGACTGCATTAAAATACGAGCCAAGTCAACTGCTTTGTCTCTCGCTAAGAGTAACTTCTCACTAGGTATTAATTCCGACGCAGACGTTAAATGGTCTGGATTAGTCTTTCCTGATTTTTCGTTCATGATTGAAGACGATTATTTAATTTATTTTCAACGATTTTATGTGTTTCTTTAGTGCGACATTTAATCCGGTTATTAAATTGAACTGTGTTTTTTAAATTTTATATTACTTTTTAACCAGGTATAGCTCTGGGTTGAGGTAAATTTTACTTTATCACACTTACTAACTTAAGGCGATAAAGAATTGTAATTGTGCACCGGAAAACGAATTGTCGACACAAAAACTCTTTTTGTCGGGCCCTGGTAACGAAAAAGTAGATAAATCCAGTTGCTAAACATAGAAAAAAGATCTAACACGTGGTGTAGCCAGAATCCATGGTTGTGTCCTTGATACCGAAAAATTGATTGACGCAAAACGTCTGCTTGTCTGTCCGTCTGTGCACAACGCTAGCACATAAACCGTTCAGCCGATTTCCTCCAACACGGATATTTCTCAATCGTTCTAGCTGATGTCGTGGCCCCTGGTATTTGAAATCGATATTTAAATTTTGGTGGGTTCTTTACATAACGTCCCTCGGAAATAAACAAAAAGACTCCAAATTTTTTGATTAAATTTTGTTGTTGGATAGTGTAAAAGACGTTTAAGAGAATGGTGCAGGTCTAATTTCCGTTGAAAGCCCTGATATTTCGAAAATTGAAAAAAAAAAATAAAACTACAAAATTGAAGATAAGCGATTTTTGCCTCTGACAAAGTCTCTTGTTCTAAATTAACTCTATAAAAAGGTCATGTACAATTTTTTTTAAAGTTCGTAGTTTTTGCGTAATTTGCGTTCGAAAATTACTTTTTATTTCTTCCAAAATCCGCTCCATATTTTTCCTTTTCATTTTCTCGACTTATGTATTAAGGGACGGTAAAATATGGTGTTAGTCCCATTTTCGGGTATCGCTCGGTTTTGCGAAAATCGCAAAAAATTAATTTCAACACTACAAAATTGAGATGGAGATTTTGACCTTAAACAAAGTTTGTTGCACAAAATTAGATATTTAAAAAATGTTATGTACAATTTTTGAAAAAGCGAGTAGTTTTTGCATAATTTCTGCTTGAAGTTAATGAAATATATACAGGTGTCACACCAACTAGAGGCCACGAGAAAAATTGAATAAATGAAATGACAAAATAATTAATTTAATTATAATTATAATTTGCCATTGAAAATGCCCGTATTATTCTATTTTTACTTTCTCTTTTCTATATATTTTAGTCTCAATGTATTGATGTTTTTTTAAGCAATTCGCAAAGCTTCATTGAAATTTGCGCAACAATAGATATTTGAGAAACTCATTGTTGTTGAACGTCGAGATGGTGATGGTGGTGGTGGTGATAAGATACAGGTGTTATTTAGTGGAGCTTGTGTTCGCAAATAAACCTTTTAGAGATGATTCGAAATTTTTATTTTTGTCGCGGTTTTCTCTTGTGACGTAAGATAAACAGGGCAGATAATGGCATGATTCTGACAGAATATCTCCTAGGCCGAGAACCTGTAGTTCCGTACGTAATAAATTTTGCAGCAGTGTTATATAAATTACTTCTCTGAATGCCCGGTGTAGAATGTTGTATACCACTTAATATCATTTGATGCCTAAACAAATTACTGCGTATTGAATAAAAGAAAAGATATATTAACCGTATAGCTTTTCCAATAACGTAATGAAGCCTATGCCGGTGAAAATTTTTCCATAAGAGCCTGTACTATTTTAAAGTTCTCGTAATAAAAAATTAGGCCGATAAGGACCAAATTGGATCTTACCGTCTGGAAGAACAGATATTTTACTTTCATTTAAAGTCTTTTTGGGGGTACTTTACCGTTATCATTCTAACGAACACCTTCCTACGTTAAAGTTTTATTTTCCTGGGCTTCGTTTGAAGTGGTAATAAATTACCTTAATATTACAAATTGTAGAATATTAGTAATTCAATTAATTTAATAGTAATAGAGTTATTTATCAACTGCGTATGATGTCCTATGACTAAGCGATAAACAAGTGGAAATCTGATGGAAATCTATACTTTTGCAAAAAAAATGATTTTATTCGCCAAGCGAATGCACATAATTTTGACAACGCTGCGCTGGCAACAGTGCGTTGCTCGTTTCTTGGTTGAATTGGACGGTTTCAAATAATAGCTGAGGTGTTAGTAGCGCAGAAAATGCAATATTGCAATATTACGTAGCTGTTTCCAACAACACGAGAAAGTATTTGCCGTTGCAGCTCCACTAGTTTCTATTGTATCGCGTGAAGAAGATACTTTCGTATTACTCAGAATTGTGGTTTACCATTACTGATCTTTCCACTCTCTCTTTTAATTTCCTCGAAAGAAATAATTCTTTCTTATTTCAATCCACCACAGGAAGTGAGCGGTATTCATCTTACTGGCTTCGAAGGAACGTTTGTGAAAGTGCTTGTTCTGAAGGTGGTGATTGTAGACAAGGGTTAGAAATTCGATGAAGTACGCTTTTATGGGCGTTCTTTTGCGAGTAAAAACAGCCCTATGAATACGATTTCACGCAAGGGAGGATATCTCACTTCTATGAAATTCAATGTTTGCGGAGCTTTTGAATTTTATATGACTTTTTTGAAGGGTTCTTGAATAAAGAGAAGTTTTAGGAAAGTGCGGTTTTTTGCAAGAATGCAACTACGTTAATTATTTCTCTTGTCAGGAAAATATTTAATTGTAATAAATGTTACAAAAGTTTTATAATGCATTGATAATTAAATAAATTTCAATATTTTTATAATTTTTAATTAATTTCATTTCCATATTTGTTTGAATTGCAGTGACGGAGATACAGTATTACCTTTCACATACGTTTTGTGTTATTAACGTAATTATTAGAGATAGTAATAATTACCACGAAAAATAATTATCACGAGAATAAGAACTTTTATAATAAGAAAATATTGAAGGAAGTTCTAAGTAAGTATCTTAAGGTAAATTTAGTTTTGTATTAAAATTTGAAAGATCACTAGCCCAAATTATTTTTCTGACTTTACATTGAATTGTTGGACTAATATAAATTCTATTAATAAAAGTTATGATTTCGGGGAATCATACATTTAAAATCATATGAAATGTACATTTTATATTCGTATAAATAAATGTCACCAAATCGAAACTTGCATCAATAATACTGTGTTTTATTGTAAAGATTTTCGTAGTCTACAATCAAAGCTTTCAAATACTAACAATTTTCCCGTCCCTTCCGTAAATCCATTAACCAACTCCATCTCAACAAATTTTCACTAAAGGTGTACAATGATTGAGAAACACTTTACTCATTCATAGGTTTAGTATTTGTAGCTAATTATGAAACCCAGCAATTGTTTTTACTTGGTACAGTAAATATTTGAAGATGTATATTTTTTTCCTTTATATTAAAATTTACATGCGTAAATGTGACTAAATCGATGACCTTTAGTGCACTAGGTAGCGTAACCTCTAAATACATCAGCTACGTCCTCCTCATAATTCTATTAGTTAATCGCTTCTCCCCTTCACCATGGAGTGTCCTCTGTAAAACCCTTTCACATACCACTGACCAATTGGCGTGATCTGAACCCTTCGAATACATACAAGACGACATGAATCAGTATGCCAAGTCGTGAACCCATAATCGCCATGCCGTAATTTCCGCTCTATTTTTCTAATCAGTTGGCCCACTTTATAATTCCATAAATCGCTCCGTACCCTTCAAATATAGTGTTGCCACGCCGTGAAAAAATATACTTTAAAGAGAAATACACCTGCTTCAGAGACGGATACATTGTTAGCTGTAGAGAGTCACAACGCAACGCAAAGACATGCACAAGTTTACCAAGACATTACAATGTGGGATAGATACCGCTATTTGCTCTGTCAGTTTCCCCAACAGGTGCGTCGAGCGGTGTGTTTGAGCGCGGTCCGCTTCAGAGAGCTCGACCCCCCCCCCTGTCGTGAAGAGACTTTGCTCATCCGCGTCCATCACGGGCGCCCGACGCCGCCGCCCCCGTCTCGAACAAATTCGAGGGCGTGTGTTTGCCGCGTCGTCGTTGTCGCCGGCACCTAGTTAGCGAAGCACACCCAAACTCGTCGTTCCGTGGGCGTAATAGCGCGCTCTCCATCGGAGAGGCGGCGTTAATGAAATACCTTATAAACGCCTTCTCCAACGCCGCCGCCGTGGTGCGGCGGGTCGCCCGAGCCGGTACACAACGCCACCGCCCAGGGCGCTACGATCTCTCGAAGCCGCAACGACAGTCGCCCGTGCCGCAGCCACCCTACACTACGTCCCCACGCCCGTCGGCCACGCCCCCTACCTTCGCTTCCACACCGAACCTCGTCCCGACTCAGCCTCCGCTCTGACCTCGCGCCCGCTACTGGAAAGGTACTATTATCCAGGGCGGATCCAACACATCACTTTGGAGGGGGGCATCAGAGACATTTGTTAAACAAACATATTTTTTATATTTATTTTATATATATATATATATATATATATATATATATATATATATATATATATTGTAGAGTATATTATGTTATTGTAATGTGTATTATACGATTTTTTAAAAAAATAATTACATAATTCTAACATAAATATTTATATTAATCTTGCCAAAGAAAGTAACGAAAACTCTATGTCTTTCAAGAGAGGGCAAGGCCCCCCTATGCCCTCACATCCTTGGATCCGCCACTGCCATTACGTATCTGTTCAATGGCCATTTCCATGCCTGTCCTCGTTCTCGATTCGTCCCCGTCTCCGAATACGTTCCCCGGATCCCGATCAACGTCGCTGTTTCCACCACACATCCCTCAGTACAACCGTCCTGTAACCTTCCCGCCACCATCCCGGCCACCGCCCTCACTGTCGTTTCCTCCACCGGGGGCAGCAGCGTCACCGCCCAGTCCCCAACGCCACCACCTCCGCCGCAACCACCACCATACACCGGAGACTGCAGTATAAATACTTGCCTGGCTCTGGCTGGTGTTGGTGACATATTTAGTCTGTGTAATTAACAAACTGAGGCTCGGGCGACTGCGGCGGTGGCGGTGCGGTTACAGCCACGTCAGACCCTCCACAAACAAGCGCATGATTCATTGTCTTACTCCCCCGAACTCCAGCGCCATCGCCTCGCTGGCGCGCGCCGCACTCGCGCTGCGGCGCCACCGTCGCGCGCGCCGCTCCCGCCGCCACCCCCATCACCCCCTTTCCCTCCTTCACCATCACCTCCATCACTACCAATACCACTACCATAACTAACCCCCACCACCTGGCGAATGTGGAAGGCAGTGCCCTAACAAACGGGCCACGGAAGGCGCGCGATCATTCCTTCCTCTTCCTTGTCCTATCCTCACCCCCTTACACACACACTTACACTAACTTGTATTACACTACCACATATGCTGGGAGACCGGTCGGGGGCTCAGAGCTTGTCCCGGCTGGGGTGGTGCCCTGCTGGTGACAGATACCTGGTTGGGGAAAACATCGCTAGTCGAAGGTAGGTTGGCGCCGGATCTCGACATCCAGTGGAGGAAGATCACGCCACGCCCAGACTAATGACCTCCGTAGTAGACGTGCCTTAATCACTAACAATTAATCAAAACCCCATCAACTCCACTTCCACCTCTTCTCCTCCTTCGCCCCAATAACAATCACCACAACCAATAACACTACCACTGTCATCTCCACCTCTAGCTCTACTTCCACCACACACTTCCCCTCCCTTACCATCACCCCCAAGCCACTCGACACTGACACTACCACTACCAGTACCACCACCCCTTCCCCCCTCATCCACCCCCACCACAACATTCATCTCCCCTCCCTCTCCCCTAGCCTCCCCTAGTTTTAAGTTAAAATTAGTAATATGTAAATTGTAGAGTTCTGCCACCAGGTTGTATACACCTACCTGCAGAATAATAAATATCTATCTGTCTAGTCCTCCACCACCACCACCACAACCATCAACACCACCACCTCCGCCGCCACATACACTGCCGTCGCAGGCCCTACGCCACCTCCGCTACCGTCCCCCCGTCTCCGCTCCCTCTCCCGCCCCTCACTTACAGCGCTGCCGCCGCCGCACATCCCCGCGTCTTGCGAGAGCACTCGAAGTGCGCGGCCAACGCGACACGCGACAGGCGACAGGCGCGCGTGAGTCACGCCGCCGCCGACCGCCCTCCCCCACCCCGGGGGGCCTGAGGGAGGGCTAGGTGTTGCTACGCGCTGAACAGCCGGGGGCGCCGTCTATTGGCGCTGCCAGGGCTGTTCACGCCCAGACAACACAATTGTACACCTACGACACGTAATGTTCTCTCTGAGGCGTATACATATTTTTAGGACCAATAATTGAACATTTGGAAGAGAACTAAACGCACTTGTGTTTTGTTTGTTTTTTGGGGTTATTTAAGGTCGCATCAGCATATAGGTCATCAGTGACCACTATTGGAGTTAACGCTATGATAACTATGTAGATGAAATGAAATGGTGATGACAAGGGGTGAAAGGGTAATTTACTTTGTCATAATAAATACAACCATGCCCGAGGCGGGACTCGAACCCGCAACCCCGAGATCACTACGACAAAACTGTCTTAGCGATCTCCATCACCGGGCTGACTACTTGTATTTTTCTTTAGGTTTCGTAATCACTAAATTGAATTCAACAACAAACTACTGTTGTATGGCACAATGTTTTCTGTTAGAATAAAGAAGAGATCGAAAACACGTATTGTGACTAAAATATTGTACCTCAAGAACATTTCGGATAGAAAAAACTGTTTACACTAATCCTTGGAACAAATTGCTACCAGACACATCCTGATTTTTAAGATTAGTTGACAGTCGGATCATTGCACGCGCTGAAGAAAAAAGAAGTGGTTTAGTCATATTTGAAATAGATTTAGCATTTTTAGGCGCTAGAAGGCATTATGCTTCCACTGCAGAAGTGGTCGGTTGATGCTGGGAAATCGTTCAAATGCGGAGCTCGACAATGTACTGTAACAGTTCGACTTTGCATCTAAAACTCTCTTATAACTTCAGTCGAGGGCAATTTTGAGCTATCCCAATATGTAGCAATCTTTATTTTTCATGCATTATTTTTTATCGTCTCACACTCAGATAATCCAATTGTGGTGTACGCAAATCCATGGACCGTTCAATATAATAGTTACAGTTTACAATATATAACAAAGTTTCAATATAATACACAGCAGAACTCACAACCAGAGCATAAGCAGTTTCATGACAACCTCCCTCGCACACAGCGTCATTTTCTTTTAACTCGCGTGTTCATTTGATTTGTCTCGCTTGCAGTACGTGCCGGGATCGACTTGGTTTTTCCTTCTCGTTTTTTGTTTCTTTTATGGACCCTGATAACACGGCGATAATTTTTCATTTTCACCTCTTCTTCTGTGTCTTCTTCACTCCTTTTAGTTTACACCTTCATTCATAACTTTTAATTGACACTTTATTCTCATGTGCCATCCGTTATACTCGTTGCTCGTTTTTTTTACGATCATTGATTTTGATGAGATGTTCACTTCTTTGAGAAAACAACGAGATTTGTTATGTGTTCTGCACAGTGCTAATAGTAAATCACTTTGTCATAATATTAACTATTGTAGTATTTGATTTTCAGAAATAATTAAGATAGCATTCTGATTATAATTGAATTTTTATATTCCTACATTTATACCCTATTTCAGTTATGCATATGACAATGTAATTTAAAAATTTTAAGAGAATAAATATATGTGGTGTTATATAGTTGCAACATAGTCCTTTGGATTGTATTTCAAAGTCTCAGAGGAATATTTTCTGCTCCAAGGTAGCATATCAATGAATTACTCGTTATCATATATATATATATATATATATATATATATATATATATATATATATATATATATACATATATATATATATATATATATACATTGTAACTACCAAAATACAAATCTGGGTCTCAAGAGATCATACATTACAGTTGCAAAGTGCGTACTTTAACAAAGTGCTTTACTTGGGGAGATAATGAAATAAAAAAACATTTGTATCTCATAATTTGTATCTCATAAAGGGTAAATTCTCGTCAAATACAATTCGGATAAATACAATAATTCCCAAAAAATGTAAAAATAATATTTTAAATGTATTACATAATATTCATCAATGTAGAGTGATGTATTTAAGTCAATAAAAAAGTAATAAAAGAAACTTATCTTTAAAAACGCTTCTCTGTTTAAATGGAAATAGAAAAGCTTTTCATAGTGTTTTTTTTTTCAAAACTCTCGGGATGTTTTAACATGCAGATATGCAAGAGCACACAAACGTTCTCGTTCAGAGTATACAAACACCAACTTTAGTTTCACTAGTATGACAGCTTCATTTACTACAAAATTCTGTTGGTTTAATGTTCGTTCACGATTCCTAGAAGAGAATTAAAAGGATGGATTTACAAGCTTTTGCTACAGCTCGACCCACACCAGGGATTCACAAATGTTTTCTTGCATTGATTCCTTGTAAGAGCATTGTTTGCTTCATCAAACTCATTTGTATTTTTAGTCGTAAATTACAGCATACTTCATAACTCCCTCCCGAAATTATTATACTCAAATAAACGCACAAAACCGATATACAGATAAACATTCAGTATACGAATACTTTCGCTAATATTTCGATATCCAATGATCGAAAACTTTCGCTTCTGAGTATATTAGTCTCCCTTCATTGTTTACAAAATACACTCTGCGTTGAGCGTTTGTAATGTAACTGAACTTTACATTCCTGCGGTACTTATTGCGGATAGTTTTTTTCTTACACAATGAATAAACGTTAATACATAGTAACATAGTTCCTGAATTTTCTAAGCCTTCTATAGAAGAACGAAGCAAAACGAAAAAAAAACGTTTTTGTTATATATAGTGGGTGACTAAATTATTATGATCACTTGTGCGTATGAGAATAATACAATTATCTTGCAAACTGTATTTAATGATAGCCACATTTTATAAACTTCAACATGTGGTACACCAATGTGTAATTATTATTGATTACTTAACATCAGAAATAAGCAAGGAATGATCGTCTGGTTTCTGGTCGAATCTTGCGAGAAAGAACAGTTTCTCAATTTAATTCCTTCCTTCTGTTTAGATATTACAATAAATGTACCTACATGGATCACACTAAATTCAATACTTGCTTTCCTCTTCAAAAAAGAAAATTAAGTATTTCACACAAAAGCAATTCTTGGATAACACGATGGAATAGGACATCATGTAAAAACAAGCGAATACTTTCTTTCATTTCTGCGCATCATAAATTATCTTAAGATTTCCTCCTCTACTTTAACAATGCAAATCATAGTTAAGAAAAGTCATAAGGCAGGCTAGAATCACGAAACACGAGGAGAATATTTTGAACTCAAATAACAAAACATGTGAAATATAATAGAAAATACGACCAAATCAACTAGAAACCTTGTAGAGATGGTTATTTTTAAATATAACGATGTGAACGATCGAAATTTGTTAAAAATGTGAACGATCCTGCAACAGTGCTTAGTCTCTTTAACCAATACTTTTCACAAAATTACTACCGATATCACTAAGAATCTTCAGCCACAAGATTCATTATCAGACATTTCCCCAAACATTTTAGACACGATGTTCATTTCCGAAACTTCTTTCTATAAAATTCCCAAAATAATAGGTAAACTAAAATATAAATATTGATTCGGTTTAGATGAATTTCCGGATTGTTTGTTAAAGACCTATGCGCCTGCCATTATACACCTGTTAACTAGCATATTTAATGCTTCCTTACGCACTGGGACTTTTCCAGATATTTTCAAAACAGCTAAGATTAAGCCGCTTTTAAAAAAAGTCAACAAAAATTAAATTCAATATTATTGGCCAATCCCTATTTTCTCTGCTTTTTTAAGTACAAATGGAAACCTTTCTCAGTAAACACGACGCGTTTTAAGATTGCCAACATGGATTTAGAAAATCAAAATCGGACTCAATGGAAACAAGCATATTTTCTTTTCTTAAAGATGTCGCCTCATCATTGGATCAAAATGAAGCACCTATTGGATTATTTTTAGATCTTTCTAAAGCTTTTGACGTCATTGATCATAAAATTTTACTTTCTGAATTACTTTCATATAGAATTCGTGGTATTGCTGTAGATTGGTTATGTTCGTACCTTAAACACCGATCTCAGAGAGTATAAAAACCTTACTGGAATGATGGAACATTATGTACACACCTTTCCGAATCATTGCCAATTGTACTTGAAGATCCGCAGGAACCGATTTTAGGTCCTATTCTCTTCCTACTGTACGTAAACGAAATTCCCTCGATGATTCGTAACGGAAGATTCCTCTTCTTACCGTTTTCCGCATGTCTTATCGCTTCCTCTCATTCTTAGTTTGACATTCGTGAATTTGTGTCCTTTGCTAACGTTTCTCCCACGCGTGATCACTTCCGTCGTCATTTCTTTGCCTCTCGCCTACATTCCCTTCCACTCTGCCCCTCCTGTCCAAATACCTTCCTCTCCAATGCCTCTTCCGCCGCCGGCAGCCAGACCCCTGTCGCCAGGGACGCATTAAGGCCTGCACGGCCGCCGCTTGTTTTCTTCCCCCTCCATCCTACTCGCTTCGCATCCACCCCTCCTCACCCCATCCATGCATCACCCCCACCCACGAATCACACAGACCCCGCATCACCTCGACCTGGTCTCTCCCCGCCCACACGTTCGCCTCCATTCTCGCCGCCGCCTGCTTTCGCATTTGCCCGCTATCACACCAACTCCACCCACTCCACGCCTACCCCACCCTGTCCCGGCCCACTACATCCCCGTCCAGTACTACCCGTTCCCGCCCCACTCCAACCCACCCCGCCCCGTCCCGTCCCCGCCCCGAGCCCGCCCCGTGCCCGCCCCGTGCCCGCCCTGTGCCCGTCTTCTGCCCTGCCTGTGCTCCTGCCTCGTGCCCGGGCTCCGTCCCCGTCCCTGTCCCCGCCCTCCCCGCCCAATTCCGTCCCCTGCCCTAATTCCGTCCCCTGCCCTAATTCCGTCCCCGCCCTAATTCCGTCCCCTGCCCCCGTCCCGTCCCACCCTCGTCCCGTCCCGCTCCTTTCCCGTCCCCGCCACGTCCCGTCCCTGCCCTGTCCCTCGCCCTGTCCTCACCCTGTCCTGTCCTGTTCCGTCCTGTCCCCTGCCCTGTCCTTGTCCTGTCCTGTCCCGTCCTGTCCTGTCCTGTCCCCGCGCGGTCGCACCCCGCCCCGTGCCCTCTCTGTCCCGCCCTCCCGTCGCCGCCCCGCCCCACCCTCGCCCAGCCCTTGCCTTTGGGCGCCGGCCAGCGGTAACATGGCCGTCCTCCTTGGAACTTTGCGGCACCTCAGAGCTTTCTTTGCTGCTCCCACAGCGCCCACGTCCAGCCTCGCGTGCGGTCGAGCCGGCTCTTATCCACTCCTTCTGTTCAAATTGTGGCTATCCCAACTCACCAGCGCTGCTGCTGTCCAGATACAGCTGTTCAATCCGGTCGTATTTGTATCACGAAAGTTTTCTCTGAATACTTTGGTTTCGTGTTTCAAACAACGTTTTTGTCGCTATTACTACTCTAATACAGTTTTTCTTCTCCTTTCTTATTCGCTAAATTATTTTTTGCCATTATCATTACATATTTATATTTCCAAGTTGACAGAAATGCCGCATTCAATTGCGGTTTGTGTTTTAGAATCTTACGGAAAATAAAGGTATCAAGTGACTAGCCCAGGAAGCAAAAATAAACGATCATTATATCGTATATACGTCGAAGTCATTTATTAGTACGTGTCATTATTTCACAAACTTCATCGCCCACGCGGTAATTTCAAAAACCTGCTTCGTACCGTACATTATTAGTTTTCTTCTTTTGTCATGACTTCAGGTATGATTTTTCTCCGAATGCTCATTTGTCATGAATCATATCCCTGGCGTATCGCTACAACTTCGTACTATATTTCCAGTTTCAATTGTAAATTTCCCGACAAATTGTTCATTTAGATGTGGGATATCCTTGATCTTCACTCCAGCATTTGTAATAAATTCTGATTAAAATCGTTCATAAATTATATCTCAGTCTACTGTTTCCATTCACCATAACAAAACGTGGCCGGCGTATATTTCTCTTTTGCGTCAACTGTCAGCATTATGTTTCTAGTTTGCAATACCTCCGCCTCCCAAGACTGTGACACACCACCTTCCACGTCTGCGTTTTTGATGCTGGACGCGCAAAAATGAACTCGCGCTCACCTCGTCGTGCTCAACTGGCGCTCACCCCTTTGCCGGCCTCTTCTTGCAGAGTCCATCCGCTTCCACCCAGATTTCTCCACTATGGCCCCTCCCACCTAACCCCTCAACCCCCGACCCTCGTCCTTCCAGACCCGCCACTCGACACCCTCATCGCCACCGCTCCCCACCCAATCCGTGATGCCTCAATCGAGATCGTCACATCCTGCTCCTTAGTTTTCTGCCCTCTGCCATCTCGATTGTCCGTCTGTTGCTTGCTCCGCCTCAATACCCCGCCTCCTCAATACCTCACATTCTCCACATCCCGTTTCCTTCATTCCTCGCGTACTTCGCACATGCCTCCTTTACCCCCGCCGCATCACCATCCCAACAAACCACTGCTTCACTGCTCAATCTGTCACTCCGCCTCCGGTCCCATCATTCCCGCCGTTTTTACTCCACTATCCTGTCGGGCAGTCAGTCTTCCCCCTTTCGACCCTGTCATCACTCTTTCCACCCTCTTCACTCCTCCCTTCCCGGGTCAGTAGCCTCCCCCGCCTGTGCAGCCGCCGCCACCCCTACCTACACCGCCGCCGCCGCCGCCGTCACCGTCACCGTCACCGTCACCGTCACCGTCACCGTCACCGCTATCGCTGCCACCACCGCCGTCGTCGTAACAGCCGCCGCCGCAATCGCTACTGCAACGTCTGGCACCGCTACCGCCACCGCTACCTCCGCTGACACCGCGCCTACCGACACCGCGTGTCGTCTGGCCCCGTTTCCGCTACCGCCGCCACCGCTACCTCCGCCGCCGCCGCCGCCGCCGCCGTCACCACTACCTCCGCCGCCGCCGCCACCACTACCTCCGCCGTCCCCGCCACCACTACCTCCGCCGCCGCCGCCGCCGCCGCCGCCACCACTATTTTCGCTGTCACCACTACCTTCACCGCCGCCGCCACCACCACTACCTCCGCCGCCGCCGCCACCACTACCTTTGCCACCGCCACTACCTTCGCCGCCGCCGCCGCCACCGCCACCACTACGATCGCCGCCGCCGCCACTACCTTCGCCGCAGCCGCCGCCGCCGCCACCACTACCTCCGCCACCGCCGCCACCACTACATTCGCCGCCACCGCCGCTACCGCCGCCGGCGGCGAAAGAAACGCGTGCTGGGAGGGCGCGGTCCCCGACGCCTTAAGTCAGGCCGCGCGCGCCAGACGACACGCGCTTTTGTAGAGGCTTCGCAGAGATTTTCTACGGTGTTGCGTCCCGGTGAAATATTACGCCCCTTTATCTCGGACATAAATCAACAGCCTCAACACTGGGCGACCGGCACGGGAGGAATAATTCGGAGCATTTCGAATCGCATGATGGATTTCGGACACGAGTGATGCGGGACGAAGCGTCGAAATACCGTCCTATGTGGATTTCGGTCTCCATCGCTGCGTTTCTCAAAATACTACTCACAGGGCGCTTCACGCAAGCGTTTTGATTTTTAAATAAATCTGCAATGTAATTTGTGGCTGAGAAAGGGAATGTGATTATAAGAAAATTATAAAAATCTCCTCACATTGATTCAGGTGTAAATTGCATAATATTAAGAAGGTTCTAATTTCTTCCTGTAATGAATCAAAATCACTAATAAAAAAATAAATATCCATTTATTTTTTAGGGTCGACGATTCTACGGCATACATTGTAGACTTGAATAAAGGTCTATTACCTACCGTTTGATTAAATATAAAAACATAACCAAATTTCAATTTAGAACAAAACATTTATACACAATATTGAAGAGTAATAAAATGAAAAAGTAAAGGAAGAAACTTTGTACAATTAACAACTAGAAAAAAAAACTAATTCTACGAGTTTTCTGAAAAAAATTACAGTTCGTTCGCATCTCCAAGCATACACTCTCCCGCTCACATCTATAAATAACTGAATCTTCTAATTTTTCCAACACATACATCGTTCTTGATAACTTAAACATTCAATTCATCACTATACTTCAATACTTCACGCCTTACATGGCACAAAGTTTTTCAGTCATCTACCAGACCTCGAATTATTCTCCTTTCAGTCAGATATCTACCTTCGGTCTGGTTGTTGATTTACTTTCTTGGAGTATCTTCTCCGTCACAATGGTGGCCGGCCTTGCCAACTTGTAGTTTCAGTTCAAGCAGGCTGAGCACACTAACTTTCTCTTGATGTTCGAAGTCTTTGACATCTCGACTTCTTGATGTTCAAAGTCTTTGACATCTCGACTTCTTAATGTTCAAAGTCTTTGACATCTCGACTTCTTGATGTTCAAAGTCTTTGACATCTCGACTTCTTGATGTTCAAAGTCTTTGACATCTCGACTTCTTGATGTTCAAAGTCTTTGACATCTCGACTTCTTGATGTTCAAAGTCTTTGACATCTCGACTTCTTGATGTTCAAAGTCTTTGACATCTCGACTCGTTACAATATGAATATTGTATACTTTGTATTTATGTTTAAAAAAATGATAACATGTTTTGTCAGATATATCCAGTAAGATTAAAAATGTCATTAAGTCCAATGCCAATATCGTTTTCCGTGAGTCACACACAAACACAGTCACACCGTGCATATTTATTTCTGACATTGAATACTCATACTTAAGACGTTAAACGCACTCTTGCTGCAGTTACCTTACTGAGGAAATATCATCTCACCAAAGCCGGTTGATATAAAGAGACTTTTATTAAAACTGCCATTTTGAATCTTCATGTTGGTAATTGGGAAACTGTTTAATTTCTTTTGTTTATGACGTGGTCATGAAATTTTTTTGTGTATAATTTATGACAACTTTAAAAATTTACAGCTTTGTTGGCATGTTATTCAAGAATATAAAATTATATGATCCCCATTCCAATATCATCTGTTCAAAATTCAAACACAATGCTTTCTTTGAGAGACATTCACATTATTCATTATTAATGACACCGTACGTTTGAAATGGGAAAGTATGCTGTACATAATAATTAATCCAAATGATTAATATAATTGAAGTATCTATCATATAAATGTTCCAAGCACAATAAATTGTGTTAATGACTTAAGTGTAAACGGATAAGGCACACACATATTATTTAATATATTATAACGGAATTGCATTGTTTTTTTAGCACCAGTTGGTTAAATCACGTAAGCTCTACAAGTAAGTAGTCATTAATTGGCAATCACTTCATGATTCAACACAAAGTACGGTCGTATTTCGCACCCCCGCTGTTGCGAAGTTTCATCAGCCTCATTGGTTCACATAGTGCGTGGAAGGGGAGCCATTCATTTGCGTTGGCGTTTGACTAATGTGCCTGCCTTAGTCAACTGCCAAACCGATCAGATTGAGATGTCGAAGGTCAAACAAACTTCATTCAATTCCAATAACATATATCAGTGAATGTTTGCCCAGGTAGAGTGGTGACGTTACAAGCATCACATAACATTATGTGATTCAAAATTGCACAGGGAACTTCGAAAATTCGTCTTGTGAACATAAACCGCGAAAAGGCATGACTAAATTATAATTCGTGGAAGTAAATTTGAAAATTTTATAAAACCTTTAATAATAATAATAATAATAATAATAATAATAATAATAATAATGATAATAATAATGCTCAGAGTCCAAATACGTTACAACTAAGAGCCTTGTTAGTAACAATGTGTGTTTCGACGAGACAATATCTTGTGTTTATTAGTTCTTTTTAAAATGATATTCATTTTGCAGTACAGCAAAACAAGGTCATAAAAGGTAAATACTCCATGAGTTTTTAACAAAATGTAATTTTCTACATATTTTATGCAAGACAAATATTGATATCCCTCCCTCTTATGAATTGATAATATTAAGAACTTGGCATACTGGTTTGGGTTAATGTAAAATAAATGTTTGATTATTTTTATTTCATGCAAACAATTTTTTGCCTCGAAAGCAGATGTAAATGAAGGTAGACTAAAGGGGAAAACCATAAAATTAGCCGTATGGATGTGAGCGAGTGATTGTGTATTTGTCTGTGTGTGTGTGTGTGTATTTGTGTGTGTGCGTATTTGTGTGTGTGTGTATTTGTGTGTGTGTGTATTTGTGTATGTGTGTATGTGTGTGTGTATGTGTGTATGTGTGTGTATGTGTGTATGTATGTGTGTATGTATGTGTGTGTGTATGTGTGTGTGTATGTGTGTATGTATGTGTGTATGTATGTGTGTATGTATGTGTGTATGTATGTTTGTGTGTATGTATGTTTGTGTGTATGTATGTTTGTGTGTATGTATGTTTGTGTGTATGTATGTTTGTGTGTATGTATGTTTGTGTGTATGTATGTTTGTGTGTATGTATGTTTGTGTGTATGTATGTTTGTGTGTATGTATGTGTGTATGTATGTGTGTATGTATGTTTGTGTGTATGTTTGTGTGTATGTTTGTGTGTATGTTTGTGTGTATGTTTGTGTGTATGTTTGTGTGTATGTTTGTGTGTATGTTTGTGTGTATGTTTGTGTGTATGTTTGTGTGTATGTGTGTGTGGTGAGAGAGAGTGGGGGGTATAGAGACAGGCAATAATTCAAACCATCAAATGTACGAGGTGATGGGTATCAATGTTCGTAAGGAAACGAGGAGAAGAGAGTTCTTTTTCCAGCAGAAGACACATACATAGAAAGTTGTAACAAATACTTGGAGCGATTTTAGTAATGTGCAGTACATTCTTAGGTCTATTTTGGGCAATATTATGACAGAAAAAATTCATTGCAGAGGAAAGCTAAAAAAATTGTTGTATTTAATTTTCGCGGCACGTTCACAATAATTATAGTGGTAGAAAAGTACTAAGGACAAACAGATATATTCACGTAACGGTACAGGTGCCTGCGCTTTGTACCTGATTACAATATTTCATTCCCAAAAATGTTGCTTCATTTCTAGAGACAATTTCTTAAAAATCCTTCTCTTCCGAAAGACTGAAATTCGAAACGGCTGGAGAAAAGAAATAAAAATAAAATAAACAAGCCATTTTTAATTTTCTAAGTAAAGGAAAAGCTTTATGATCTTAAAATACCAACAATTCTTTGCTATTACATACTCAATCACTTGAAACATCCTATATTTTAAGAGCGTAAAAATATATGGAACGATACAAGCATCTAAATGCCTCATATCATGTTGTCCCTTTTACTATAAAAAATTTTTGTAGTCGGAATCAAATATGCATCGTGGAATAAGTCAAATCGCTTCGTGGTGGCATTTCATTGCTCTTTATCAACAACAAGCCCTGTTGCGACAGCAGATCTGAATGAAGAAGTATGCGAGAGATCGATCTGCACATACTTCCCGACCCTCCATCAGTGCACAATATTGTGCAAAAAAGACTTAGCGGAAAACAGGCACAAAATACGTATTTGCGGCATTCCCAAATACAAAAGGCAGTTCGCAGTAAGCCATTCAATTGTTTTGAACGAACAAATTGCGCTGTGTAATAACGCACTGCCATTCCATTGTGTTCTAAATTATACATGAGGGAAAGATTAATGCAATCTGTATCCCATCTCTGTAATCTGCCTCCATTACGTACTATTCTGTGCATGTGCTTCAAATGATTTTTTTTTATAACGGGCAATTCAGTGCGGGATTTTAGCGCTCAAAGCGTGCACCATCTGATACATTCGTCCCCTTTCCCCAATGAGGAGGGTAGTTGTGCAGTCGATGCAAGTTCGATTGTCCCTAGTCCACAGTTTGCAACGCTTTAGTGACGTAGACAAGATTAGTTCGCCACCGAATGGCTATTAGCCGGAAATGATGTTAAAGGAGAGGTACAATTTAAAGAATCATTTACTGGTTTTAAAATTTGTCAATGATTTTGAATGGACACCTGTGCAAAAGAATTTAACAATTTCATTTCAGAACTTAAAACAATATTTTAAAATAATACTGCAAAATAATCATGTTAGTAGGTTATTATGGAACATTTTTATTTATTTAGACCATACTGAAACTTTCTAACGCACATACTCATGTAATCAAGAATTCATAAATTGTATGTTAATTTTCCTTTTATTTACTTTTATAATTTTTGTATTTAATTTCCCTTAACATTTTTGGTTTCTATGTACTATTTTTTACAATGAAAATTATATTGGATACATATATAGATATAAAAAACTGATAATATGGTAATGATATTCTAAAAGCCTTCATGTTTCATAATAAAACACATTATTATTCGTATTATTATTATTATTATTATTATTATTATTATTATTATTATTATTATTATTATTATTACTTACATATACTTTAAGTGGAGTGTGTAAATATATGCAGCGATATTTTAAATACATACACCCGAAAATGAATAGATATGTTTAACATTTCACTGACAATTTTCTATCACCACTTTAAAAGAGAAAATGTTTCAAGTAGAATACTTATTTTTAAGAATTAGTTTTACTACTCCCTAGATAGATATCTTCTTCTGAAGTCTTTGCATAAATATGTGAGCACGTCGGGCAGTATGCATGAAGTCTGTTCGAAAGCCTTCGTCCATCTGTCACGTAGTTAATTAAGGTGCTCGAGCTCCGAGCACCCTTTCGTAGTCTGCGCCGTACTTCTCATTTTCCTCGCCATTTCACCGCTCGCGACGAGAAATTTTTCGACCTATCGTTACTTCCATTCCACGTTAATTATGACTTTCATTAATAATTTAGCGGCGTGCTTCTTGGCACTTCATCATCTTATTACGCAACGTCTGTTGTCTGCTCCCCCTTTGCCTTCTCCAGTTTGATCACTTCAACTCCCCCTTATGCTGTTTCCTCACCCTCCACCTTCCCTTCCCCTCTCCCCGCTGATTATTTTTCCTGTTCCTCTTCCCCGCCCCGTCACGGCGCTATTTTCTACCCCCATCATCTTCCGCGCTCTTTTTGTGATTTCCGTTATCCTCCCCGCCCCTGCACCAGCGTCCCTTTCTTCCTGCACACGCTCCTCCCCTCCCTGCTTGCGCTCCTTTCCTCTCCCTGCTTGCACTCCCCTCCCCTTACTGCTTACTCCCCCTCCCCTCTCAGCTTACGCTCCTCCCTTCCTGCTCACGTCCCTTCCTTCCTTGCTCACACCCCTCCCCTTCCTACTCACGCTCCCCTCCACTTCCTGCTGACGCTCCTCCCTTCCTGCTCGCACTCCCCTCCCCTTTCCGCGCCGCTCCCCTCCCCTTCCCTTCCTGCTCACGCCTCTTCTCAACCCTGCTTGCGCTGCCTTCCCCTTCCTGTTCACGTTCACGCCCCTCCCCTTCCTGCTCACGCCCCCTCCCCTCTCTGCTTACGCTCCGTTCTCCTCCCTGCTCAATCTCTCCCCCACGCCCACACTCCTCACTCCACGCACCCACTTCTGTCCCCACCCTCAACACAGTCACTCTACCCTCCCTACTACCACACCCCTGCTTTATCGCCGCCTCCTCCTCATCCGCTCTCCACCCCGCCGCCCTTCACTTCGCCGACCCTCCTTCCCCAATTACTCCTGACGCTCACCATCCCTTCTTTCCTTTTCCATTCTCCCCGTCCTCCCCTTTCTCTCCCCTCCATCACCCGTCCCTCCCCTTCACTGCCACACCCGTCCCTCCCCCACTCTGATCCCCGTCCCATCCCTCTCCATTCTCCTTCCCTTCCCGCTCATCACCCCTTCTTCACCCTCGCCCTCCAGAGCCATCCCTCACATCCCTGATTCTCTTCCCCTCCACAAGGCCATTCTATGAATCTTGCTTAAGAGCCCTTCTTCGCAGCTGTGCCCAAATACAAAGGAAACGGCGAAAGTCGGTGAAATTTGTAATACTTTCATTTTAATAATACGAATTTCTTTAAAAGATCTTTGCGATTCATGAATATGAAAAGAGCAAATGTAAGATTGTTAGCGATGAGAGCGCTTGGATCCGTGGAATTGAAATATTTATTCGCGAGCTTTGCTTTGTTTTCGCACCATTGAACAACAGTTTTCATCAGAAACCAATATTAATAAATTTCTCCAGATATCGAGTGTACTACTGAGGCACCGTCCAATGTCAGCCTCCTTATTTTATTACATTTTCTCTCTTCCTTTTGCTGGTTTTCCTTTTGCGTTTTGAATTGATTTTTCAATATCTTTACTTTAAATTGTTTTTTATTAATAGACGTCGTGCACGAAAGCTACGAAATTATTTCGTGCATGTTATAACACGTTAAATAAAATGCACAGATCGAAACTTCTAGGCATTTGTAAGATCCCCTTTTCAATTTTTTCGAACACTAAAGGGGAAATGTGTCTTATACATATTAGAAATACACCATTAACACATTCTTTGCAAGATGGAGATCTTCATGACTACTGAATCTTTTTGATTCCATACAAATATTAATATTAATATAGTATTAGAGAAGAAATAAATTAAACAGCAGTGTAAAACACGCATTACCAACGATTTCCTCATGCTATTTACAAATCTCTGGTGACAAGATAAATTTGCAAAGTACGTAGTCATTACCTATTTTCAATTAACATTCGCAAAGTATAGATAACTTTCTTATGAGTGTGAAGATACTTCAAGTACCCTAAAAGTTAGAAAAACGCAAAATTAAGTTTCATGCTCTAAACATTGATCTGTATTACTTGAAATATTTTAGAATAATTAATAATTTGTCATTTTATAAAAATATTCCATTTGGAAATATCTTCTTTCTAAACATATTAAAAAACCACATCAGCGCATCTCATATTCATTACTTTAATCAATTTCGAAACTAATGTCTTCATCCTGTACTCAAGGAAGATTTTCTTTTTTATTAGCCGTTACTATTTATTTGTTTGTAACATTATCGCATTATTTGATTCAGGATTTAGAATAGAATAATATCACAATCCACGTATCTCCTGCAGAAAAGTGGTTTACATAAAAAAATGATTAGGTATTAATATCTTCCAAAACAATCAATTCATGTATTCGACAAAGGATGTTTTAATTAAAACTGCCAAAGAAACAGATTTCTCTGAAAAGGAAACCACCATCATCAAAGGATATATTTTTATTATGTAAACTAGTGAAGCTAGTGTCGAAAATCCTGCCGCCGCCGGGACTCGAACCTAGGACCTCCCGGTCAGAAGCACTACAGTGACATTAGTTGATGCCCTGAGCTACCGCTCACGGTGATACGAGCGTGTATCGTCAATTTCACACGAGTGTATCAATACCCATTACATCATATTTCATATGGTACTTTTTCTATGACTTTTGTGGGCTAAACTTTTACAATGAATCGTTTCGTGGCGGTTGACTTGCAGGATTCAACCAAGGCCAGCTAGCGGACAGCTCCATAACCGTACCCTCGCGTACTGTCGCAGGTGACTGAAGTACCAGTCCGCCCGCGAGGAAGTACCGTGCTAGTCAAATAACATCAAAGTGAAAATACGATCCAATTTATTTTAAGTAATATTCCACGAAAATATACTAATAATAAAATAAATTAAAACTGACAAGAATAATATAATATCAAATGCAATTTCAATGTACACAATCAAACGAAACATTTACTAGAACGATTCTCAATGATTAATTTAGTGTCAATACTTTGTTCGTAAACTTCTCTGGGATTAGTCAGAAACCGGTATCATAATAAAATCTGTACCGTAATGAGTATCTTTATGCAACTGGTTGCAGCCATAAAATGACAACATTATACGATGAGAGTAGAAAAGTACAATTATATTCCAAATCGACAGATTGCGGTGTTTCGTTAGTTAATCTTTTGTTATTTTGAGAATTCCTTCAACAGATTTTATTCATACGCTCAGCATATTAAGAATATTTTAACTGGGATGAATTTATGGATTTTTATTTAAATCCAACTTCATTTGTACTCCTAATACATAGAAAGTGATTTCATTCTAAATTTTCACTCGGATTCCTCTCTGCGCTACTGTTGCATAATTCTTTCTCCAATAACCCAATAGAATGTCTTACTAAACCACGCTCTTTGAACACAAACGCTGGCCAGCAGCTCGTGAGCCCAAAGAGAAGGAAAAATACAAAGAGGGCAGAGGCCTTCCGAGGATTTTCCACGAAGACACTGGAAGGGGTCGTTACGGAAGTAGACCTGCTGTCCTGTATATTAGGTAAGTAATATTGTGACATGTTCTCTATTCCCTCGTATATATCTCGTAATTTATTTATCTGATTAATGAATTATGAATTTGGGTAGCTTGATTTTTATTATAATTGGCGTTACGATACAATCTCAGGGCTAACTACCCCGTGTTCTTCGTTGTGGACTTAAAATTAACAGCTCTTACAAGGCAACGGCTGGTGTTTTTATGTATTATGATGGGAATCGAGTTATTCTAATGAGTAATTTTTTTATAACAATACGTCTTTTATTAATTAATATTACAGTGGCAAGAAGTACCGACTGCAATTTGTCATTTTTTTACTCTTTTCTTTCTGAATTGATATAAATTTAATCTTTATTTTATTAATTTCTCCTACACATGATGGTCATCGTTTTTTAACTTTTATTATTTTTGAAAACTGACTTAGTTTAAATTATTTTTAACGACAGTCTTGGCCTCAATAGTAAATATTTTCTCAATGCCTTTAAAGTGGTTCTTAATTTCTACACTTCCTTTTTGATGAAGAACTGCTTTGAAACTTAATACCCTCATCTATTCATAACTTATTATGTTTCTAAGACAAATTTTAAAAAGTCTCTACTGCTCGCAGCGTAGCATCCTGCTACCATCGAGAGACATCATGTTCTGTCTAACTTTCACACGTTTGTCACTCATATTGTCCAAGCTTCTCTTGTTTTTCATTGTTTTACACGCTAGTCCGATGCTATTTTATCTGCATCTCTACTGCACATGTGAGTTGCCCAACAAAGTTTTAAATTGTAAAAATATGTCCCTTTAATACAATATTTTTCTAATATTGAAAATATATTTCCCACATTAATTTTATTCGCACTTTCCATCCTCTCAAGTTCCCAATCTCACTTTTTCCTATATTTCCTCGTATTTATTTATCCTTCTAATGATACTCCGTCGAGATATTTTAATTATATTTTCAAAATATTCTGAGACGTATTTTGACTCCTGTCAATATTACGATCCAATACGTGTGTTTGTTCTTCATAATATATTTATGAGCAGTTGCTTTTTCATTATGTTCCTTAAGCAGCCACGGTCCATTACTGATGATGCCTCAAGTTTCGATGCACTTGAATACAAATATAAAATACAACAATGTCGATAATAATGTGCAATAATAATAATGATTTTACCTAGTAAAAATTAATTATGTACAATGTAGGTTATGCATAGTTACACAAGTCACTCTAGGTATTCATATTGCTTCTAAACATTTTTGATATTCATTAAGTAACTTGTGTTCACTTTGTCAAACTTTCAAGGAAATCACTTCATGAATATTTTGCTTTCTTTGTTTGCTCTAGGACTTCCCAGTCAATGACGAAGGTGCGGCTGCAGTTGTTGCATTGAGTAATCTCAGTCGCTTTTTCGTGGTTGTGGCATTGTCTGGATCAACCGTTTGGCTGAATTGTGAAGCCATGTCAAAGTAGGACCTCTCTGTCTACGAAACTTCAATTTCGGACTCACAACTTGATAAGTCATTGCAACCTGTTCTTCTAAGCTAACGGGAAGTCTTTGTAATTCAAACTTTGAGAATGTGGTAAGGGCTTTGATTCAATCAAAATTCGAAATAATTTTGAAATAAATTAATGAAACAAATAAGAACATTTTTCTTTGACATCCATTACATCTTCAAAGAATACAAATGTTACCTTAAAATATTTAAATTCAAAATAAAATTTAAACATAATTTTTGGTTCAAAGGGAATAGCCGAATAAGGTAGTGAAAAGTGCCCCCAAGCCAAATTAATAATCGCGGTGCTTGAAAGAGAAACAAAATGACGTAGATTCACAAAAATCAGCCTCCTAGGGCAATCTATTGCAGAAATACGAGAAACGTATTTGGCATGTTTTATTTTTTTCTCAACTTCTATTGCATGTATCAGGCTGACAAAATTTAGAAAGACGGAGAAAAATTGTTTAATTTTACGGTATTTTTGTCAACGCATTTGACGACAATTTATAGAGACAAAATATATAGAGACAAAATTTATAGAGACAAAATTTTTGAAATTGATTTTCGACGTGATAACGTTGGAATACTGTCTCAATTTTTCCCCTAAAATGGGTCTTATAACTAATCTATTACAATTTTTTTCAGATTTTTAAATAATGTGTACGGTAGTGAGAACAAATTAAAAGCAATTTTTCCAGTTTAAACATTTGAAAATGTTGTTTCCGCCATTAAACGTTCGCACGAGCCTTCGAAAAGAGGCACTCTAACCACCCGCCAATACAACCACTCCTTTCAGCCGCGTGTGTTCTTTGGCCGTGCCTGCTCTCTCCATCTGCCTGCTTCGCTATCCTTTCAGCGCGTGGTGAGTCGCGTCGGTGGCGCGGGCCGAGGAATCCGGCCAGCGAAAAACAAGCTTCCTGTTTGCGGGGAATCTCGCTCCGGATAACATCACCTTTAATCACGAAGGAGCGGAGAGGGCCCCGCGATGCTGCCCTGGACCACGACCCGACCCGCCTCCTCACTGCCCGGCGCCGCGACTGCGCTGAAAGGGCTCGCAACTTGCTACGACGAAAGTAAAATGCGTTTATCCACTTGCATGATCTGAAGTGAAAGTTTTCGAAATCACGATCCGTTTGTAATAAGTACTATTAGAGAATAATAATAATATTAATAATATTGTTGATACCAATAATAATATTTCACTACCCAGCGGCCAGATTTGGGAAGGAATAAGGATAGGGGGCAGGATCTAGGACACTTCACAAGGGTTGGACTAGCCCTTGTGAAGCAGCCAAACTCGTTTTGTTGGAACAAATTTCACATGATATTCGACGGAATCCAACCCGGACCTCAGTGGTGAAAGGCTAGCGACTTCGCTATGTGCCAAGAGCAGCAAAGCAATCCTTAAAGATGACATGTATTTCTCAATTAATTTACTTCATTACAACACTGCACACTACTAAGAAACGATAACGTGTTACCGATAACTACGATGAACGAATAACATATTTTGTAACTTATATCATGTGATATGTATGATTCATGTAAAATTGATATAATTTGTAAGAGTGAAATGTAAATAGTGCTCACAATAAAATTGAAATTTCTCGACAAAATAACGAGAGACTGCCTCTATACTGACTCCTAAAGTTCTCCATCTTCCGTACTCCCTTTAACTCCCAACAACTAGATCTTGGTCTCTATGTGTTTTAAAGTATTTCGTGCAGATTTTAAACTTCAGATATGACTAAACTTCAGATTATCCATTTTGTTGGTATGCCCTATTCAATACAGCCAATATTCTCTATTTCCAAGTCCAACAAAAACCCGTCTCTTCAGAAATGTAGAATTATAACCGGCAACAACATTTATCAATGCCGGTAACCAGAACTTATATTTATCGATTATTTTACCTATTTCTTTCGCATTGCAACTTCGTGATTTTTATTTAACTGGACCCACACTTTTTGTTACATTTCACAGTACTAGCCTCGAATCTCAAATTATTGGCCGAAACATGCTTTTCCAACAAAGTATTAATAAACGATATGCGTAGAAAATATTTTTATAACTGCGACACGTAGGTTTTTAATTCAGCAATTCTCAAACTTTTATTTGTATTTTTTTCATTGATTGAACAGAAAATACGATATACGTAGTATGAATTCAAGCCACTGCATGCGCCGCCGCTCTGTCTGCGAGCAAGGAGGTCGCGAGGTGGAGCGAGGGCGACAGGCGGCCGTGGAGATTCGCAGAGTGTATTCCCAGCGGGCGGACGTCGAGCCTCGCTCGCTCTGTGCGCCAGTCGCGCTGCGCCGCCATGCGCCGCCACGCCCCGCGCCACGCCCCGCGCCACCCTCCGCGCCACCCTCCGCGCCACCCTCCGCGCCACCCTCCGCGCCACGCTCCGCGCCACGCTCCGCGCCACGCTCCGCGCCACGCTCCGCGCCACGCTCCGCGCCACGCTCCGCGCCACGCTCCGCGCCACGCTCCGCGCCACGCTCCGCGCCACGCTCCGCGCCACGCTCCGCGCCACGCTCCGCGCCACGCTCCGCGCCACGCTCGGCGCCACGCTCGGCGCCACGTTCCGCGCCACGTTCC
>BLKR01005968.1:0-68071 GCA_011170035.1 Teleogryllus occipitalis | reverse complement strand
ACACGCACACGCACATGCACGCACACACACACACACACACACACACACACAGCTGGTTTCATCTCGTTAAAAATCTGAGTAATTTTGGCTATTTATTGTACGCTGTTCTTCGAGATAATCACAAAAATCGCACCTACAGCGCCCCAAAACATCGTTATCAGAACTTTTCATTCTGATGCGGCCAGAACGATGTTCATCAGTCTCAACCACTTTTGAACTGTTCTGCCCACTTGTAAAGATTCCCGCGGCTCATACCACTGTCATCATATACTGAAGTCATTCTAAAGTCAAATTAGCTGGTTTTTCACCTGCAGCAAATTAGGGGGAGTATGTAGTGCCTATTCTGGTAATGTTAAATCTTCAAATTTTGGGTACACTTTTCTCAAGAACAATGAAAGTTACATCTTGGATATTTTACAGCAGTTTTATTGGAAAAATTTTTCAATGTGGTAGACACATTTTTCTTGCATTAACGCTTTTCATTTAAAAGTGATGATTTTTTGCCAGTGTAAATTTTTTACTAAAAAAAGAAATTTGGATTTTCGTTTGTTTTTTTGAAAGATTATTTTTCAAAAAAACTATTTTAATATCAAGAACACATTTAGTTTTGTACGACAGAACTTTTTTAGAAATGTTATCTTAAGTATTTTGGGGGATAAATGCACCAGTGTCCACTGGAAATAAACGTGCAGCAAATGGCCTTCAAAGTAAACAGTGACACCCTCCAATCACTACGATAGACATTGAAGTAATATGTGACCTCCTCTTCCCTTTTCTTCTTGATGTTTCTCTTCTTCTTTCTTGCCTGTTTGCTACTATCTTCCACTGTTTTATTCGCCTTTTCCACCTGAAATCTAACTTTGGATCTTTTCCGTTATACGTTTACCAGTTCAGTAACCGAAAGATTCGGTTCCCTTGTTTATTAGAAATGTTTGTTTTTTTTCATGGGGAAAATTTATATTATTTTGAGAAACATTTAAATTAGCACTTCACAATATTTCATCGATTTTACAAATTATAACATCATAGACTCTTTTAATGCATCTCACTTCACAATATTGCCACCGATTTTACTATTTATAACATTGAAGATTTTTAATGCAAAGAACACACACCACTAACATGGCCACCTACAATTCTAGTAGAAGTTATAAAACGATGGAAACTAGAGGTGCTACAGAATGGCACAGACTTTCTCGTAGTAGAGTTTTCTAATTTCCTTGGTGTGGTCTGGCTTTAATGTTTTGCTCCATTCACTGGCCAGCTGCCATCTATCGTCGCCCAAAGTACATTTTTTGACATCTCAACGTTTTGCTTTCCTAGTAGTACAACCGAAATCTTACTTCAATAATATTGAAGAAGAGTAAAAACTCGTCCTAAATAGAAATTATCATTGAAAACGTTTAAGCGGTTTTTAGGAAATTGGCGATTAAGCATTACTGTAAATGCGAAGTTTGAAACCCCTTTTCACAAGAATCTATTAAGTTTTCGAAAAAATGCTCATTTAAGATCATATGAAGCAATTTCATTCACAATTTTAATAATGCATACAAATCGATGAAAATGTCCATATTAACGGTTTGAGAGGCTTTTCAAAAAATTCATTTGTGTCATTTTTGAAAAACAAATTAATATACCAAAATGAACGTCATATTAAACAGTGCACATAGCAGTATCTATCAGAAAAAAATTAGAGAAAATGGCGTTTGAGCGTTTCTGAAAATGCAGAATTTTGAGCTCATTTGTACAGAAAACGGTTGAGTTTTCGACAACCTTTATTTGACATTACTTAAAGCACATGTACTCATAAGTATAACAATGTGTAGAAATTTTCTTTAATGTGAATATTACCGATGTGAGAGACAAGTCAAAAAATTTCATATTTAAATTTTTTGAAAAAATAGAAGAATAGAGCAATATGGCGTTTATGTCATGGTATAGGGTTTGCTTGGCACTAACAATACCAAAAATTGAAAGAAAAAATTTGGATCCGTTTTTGAGAAAATGTTGTTTTTGTAATTTTTTAAAATTGCATTTCCGAAACAATGTACGTGACCTTATTGAAAGAACTATTTATGCACAACAAATTTCATTTAAAGGAACAATCTCTGTCTTCAATTTTGTAGTTGTGGGAAGATGCCGAAAAAAATCAAACTTTTGCAATTTTCGAAAATTTAGAGTTAACAGTAAAAATCAGACCTATGCCACGTCAGTAAATGTATTTTACTCTATTCTTACAAGAAATTTAAAGAAAAAATTTGGAGCTGTTTTTGAGAAAATTTTGAAAATGTCCGGGGGGTTCATTTAAGTACGCCCAAATTTTAAAAAATGTTTCTCAAAATTCCAAAGTTTCAACTAGAGCTAGATCGACATAGGTTTCTTCAATTTGAAAAAGATCGTTAGAGGCGCTAGTAGTGTTCACAGACGGACGGACGTTTTGCTTCCAATTGGTTTTTCGACATCAAGGACCCAAGAAACAGGGATTCTGGCTACACCACGTGTTAGAGGTTTTTTTTCTCTTAATTTAACAACTGGTTTAATACACTTATTTCATTAATTCTACCCCATCAAAACCATAGGCTTTCCTATTTTGGGGAGATTTTAATGCACTATCAAGCTTTTTCATATCTAACATATCCACATTTCTTTTTGTTCCTTTTTCTTCATCCGGCGTATAAATATCTTCAATCCCATTCCATAATTTTACAAATTAGTCCAGTAACCACTGTTTCCCAGAAATTATATTCAATCTGGACGCATCTGTTTCTTCTAAATTCATTGTTTTTAAAACTTTGTACGTTATACTCTGTCTTCCAAATACATCGTGTTCTAACATATTCACATATCTATCTCAAGATTCTTGATGGGCTTGTCTCACTAATGGTTTAGCTTTATTCCTATTTTGGTTGTAGATCTGTTTCTCTGCTCATTTCTGTTTTGTAGATAATTTAGGGTATGCTACCTTTTCTCCTGCACTGCTCTGCAACCGTATCATTCTATATTTTCAAAGTTTATTTATTTATTTATTTTACGTCAAAAAACAGTTAAAACTGCGTATGACGTGCTATGGGGAAAAGTGAATTGTGTACACATTTTCAAAATTATGTGATCCCTACACTAAGTCATATACTACTTAAATTTTAAATTTTGAAAAAAAAAAAACAATTTTAAAAACTCCCATGTAATAAAATTTTTCAAGGATAAATAAGCAATAAATTTTGGCTCTTATCCATGTTGTCCATCGGAATAATACTTCCTGCCGCGACAACATGGAAACGATAATTTGAAAATTGTATTTATTTATTTTTTATTTATTTATTTTACACATAAAAAAACAGTTAAAAACTGCGTATGACGTGCTATGGGGAAAAGTGAATTGTGTGCACATTTTCAAAATTCTGTGATCCCTACACTAAGTCATATACTACTTAAATTTTCAATTTTGAAAGGGAGAAAAAAAACAAAAAAAACTCCCATGTAATAAAATCTATTTTCAAGGATAAATAAGCAATAAATTTTGAATTTTGAAAGGGAGAAAAAAAAACAAAAAAACTCCCATGTAATAAAATCTATTTTCAAGGATAAATAAGCAATAAATTTTGGCTCTTATTACTTCCTGCCGCGACAACATGGAAACGATAATTTGAATAATTGTATTTCCCACTGAATTCTAGAAGACGTGCACAGAAAATGAAGTTACATTTATGTCCAGAAGCAAAACAAGGGGCCATCTCAGTATTTGCTCAATGGATCAGGGAAACTGGACGAAAAACCTGATCGAGATGGGGTCATTGACCCGGAAGCTGTGTTACAATAGTTGTTACAGGTTGTTTATACTCATTTATACAGTCCAAATGGTAATTAATGCATTATGTATCATTGTTAAAATTAATGTTACTTTTCTTGTGATGCTCAGTATAGTCTCTAATTGTATAGAAACAGTTATGCAGCAGAAACGATTTCACTTGGGATTTAAACTTTTCTATTAAATTTAATCGTTTAATGTCATCTGGCAAAGTGTTGTAAAATAATGTACATGTATTGTATGTGAATTTTTTGTAATGAGCTGTTGATACTGTCACCTGATGAATATGATTTCTACGTCGAGTGTTATAGTAATAGACTTCGGCATTTTCTGAAAATATATTCCCGCCCTTAAGCAAGTCATTTTTACAAAAACCACTGATTCGTAAATAAAAAGACACGGTAATGGTAGAATTCCTAGATTAATGAAGAGAGGCTTACATGAATCACGTGGGTGGGATTTGGTTATTATTCGTACAATTCGTTTTTGTAATCTAAAAGTCTGGGAGCTATAAGATGTATTTCCCCAGAATATTATGCCATATCTCAGGCGGGAATGAACATTCGCGAAGTATACACAACGAGCAGTATGAAGGCTGACTGAATTTGCAAGAATTCTGAACGCGTAGCATAATGAACTTAATTTTGTGTTCAATTCATTTAAATGGACGTTCCATTTAAGGTTTGACTGAATTGAGAGACCTAAAAATTGTGTTGCCTTAACATCAGTCAATGGTACACCGTTCATTTTCAATACTTCACAGAATTGTTTATTTGAAATGGAAAACTGCATTAAAACCGTTTTCTTTTCGTTTACTATTAATTTGTTATTTCGGAACCAATTTGAAACATCTGATATTGTACTATTTACGGTTTCTTTATTGCAAAGGATGTTCGTATCATCCGCAAAGAGAACCGTTCTTCCGTTTCGAATCGTCGAGGGCATATCGTTTACGTAAAGTAGGAACAGAATATGGCCTAAAATCGATCCTTGAGGAACTCCACATGCAACGGGCAAAGAGTCGGAAAGGTGCGTACGTAATGTTCCATCATTCCAGTAAGGTATTTAAACTTTCTGAGATCGTTGTTTAAGGTACGAACATAACCAATCTAGAGCAATACCACGGATTCCATATGAAGGTAATTTTGAAAGTAAAATGTCATGATCAATGATGTCAAAACCTTTTGAGAGATCTAAAAATAATCCAATAGGTGCCTCGTTTTGATCTAATGATGAGGCGACATCTTTAAGAAAAGAAAATATAGCTGTTTCCGTTGATTTTGATTTTCTAAATCCATGTTGGCAATCTCCCACTGAATTCTGAATTCCCAATTTCCCACTGAATTCTAGAAGACGTGCACAGAAAATGAAGTTACATTTATGTTCAGAAGCAAAACAAGGGGCCATCTCAGCATTTGCTCATGGCATCTCCGCATTTGCTCAAGTTTCCTTTTGAGGGTCACTCAACCATTTGCTCCGAGGAGGAGCCGCCGTTTGCTCCCTCCTCTTTCAGAGCTGCAGCTCCGCAGAGAGAGCAGATTACGCCATCGAATATCGATCGCCGGCATGCGGCACAGTGGGTCGCGTCGTATTTCTACATGATATATTGCATTGAACGGACAGAAACCGTCTTACTGCTCTGGGAAAGGATATTAAGAAAGAAAATAGATCAATAAACATTTATTGGATATTTACTAGATAGAAACATATTTGTGTGATTTGAAAATAAATAGACAATTTGGAATGCTGCTTGGAAAGAAAGGTATCTTTTTGCAGATTGCGCCAGCTATGCCAAATGTTTAGTTGCAAAAAAGTGCTCAATCACATGAATAAATTTAATTGCAGCAACATTACATAGTTTATCATGCTGCTGAATATGAAAAGTATTGTAAAGGTAACCCCCAAAAATGTTACTAAATAAACTAGTCATGGAAATTCTGAAAGTAAAGGAAATTAAAGTTAAAAAATGAAGCTGATTATAAATTAAAATACTTTTCTTACACCTTTTAAGTGATTTCCCCGCAATAAACTTTCTATGTTTGGAATAGCTGACTTAGTGCTGTTGAGCCGTAAAACGCATTTCAGATTGAGATCTGTAATGGAACTTCTCATTCGAGATTTACAAATTTTCAAAGAAGAAAATAAAGAGCACTTTTTTGTAAACTAAACATTTGGCATAGCAGCCGCAATCGGGGAAAAGATACTTTTCTTCCCATGCTGCATTGAAAATTATCGGTATGGACGCTCTGGTCTGCGAAGTGCTCAATCATGACGTCAATGTTTTCAGGTGCGTCAAGCTGGAACAGCCAAGTCAGCAGACCCACACGAAACATGTCTAATCATTTATTGCTAATTAATTGCCAATTAATTGCCACATTTTTAATTAATTGCCACGTATTTTTCGTGGAAAAACCGGAGTGTGTGCTAGCTTGACGTCAAGCCAGCACACACATCAGTTAAATTCGAGCCAGGAAGCTCAACGGAAACTTCGAAACAACGAAAACTAGAACTAATTTTGTACTCTATACACGATTTCATTGCTCTTGTCATTTATTATATAATATTTTTTTAAAACATCGTTGTTATGAAACCTAATCGACTTTCGAACAGGAAATGGGAGAGTACCAACGAGCTCAAATATCTAAATTCTATATAATTATTGAATGCATATTCAATATTATTTTATTACATTTAAAAAAATTGATAAATGTTTCCGTGAAGTATATAAAAATCATAGAATCTGCATGGCAGTTATCGAACCAAGCGAAATATTCAAATTCGAAAATGCGGAGAACCAACGAGCACAAACACATGAAATTAAGAACATAGTTAATAGATATTAAGAAATAATTGTTTGCTCTATACACGATGTAATTGCTCTTGTCATTTATTAAATAATAGTTTTTAAAAACTTCTTTGTTATGAAACCTCGAAGACATTCGAACAGGAAATGCGAGAGTACCAACGAGCACTAATATCTAAAATCTATTTAATAATTGAATGCACGTTCAATGCTAGAACATTACACTAAAGATCAATTGTTAAATGTTGCCGCGAATTATATAAACATTATTGAAACTACATGGCAGTTATCAAATCAAGCCAGATATTCAAATTCGAAAATGCAGAGAACCAACGAGCACAATCACATAAAATTAAGAACATATTTAATAAATATATAGAACTAATTGTTTACTCTATACACGATTTAATTGCTCTTGTCATTTTTTAAAAAATAAATTTTTAAAACTTTGTTGTTATGAAACCTCATCGTGATTCGAAGAGGAAATGCGAGAGTACCAACGAGCACTAATATGTAAAATATATTTAAAATTTGAATGCGCGATCAATACTAGCATATTACACTAAAGATAAATTGATAAATGTAGCCGTAAATTATATAAACATTTTGAAACTGCATGGGGGTTATCGAACAAAGCCAGATATTCAAATTCGAAAATACAGAGAACCAACGAGCACAATCACAAAAAATTAAGGTCATAATTAATAGACATTTAGAACTAATTGTTTAGTCTATGCACGATTTAATTGCTCTTGTCATTTATTAAATAATATTTTTTAAAAACGTCTTTGTTATAAAACCTCGAAGACATTCGAACAGGAAATGCGAGAGTACCAACGAGCACTAATATCTAAAATGTATTTAATAATTGAATGCACGTTCAATGCTAGAACATTACACTAAAGATCAATTGTTAAATGTTGCCGTGATTATATGAACATTTTGAAACTGCATGGGGATTATCGAACAAAGCCAGATATTCAAATTCGAAAATACGGAGAACCAACGAGCACAATCACACAAAATTAAGAACTAAAAATTTATTTTTAGTGTAATATACTAGTATTGAACGTGCATTCAATTATTAAATAGATTTTAGATATTTGTGCTCGTTGGTACTCTCGCATTTCCTGTTCGAATGTGTTCTAGTTTTTATAACAACGAAATATTAAAGAATTATTATTAATTAAATGACAGGAGCAATTAAATTGTGTTTATAGTAAAAAATTAGTTCTATATATCTATTAACTATGTTCCTATTTTATGTGATTGTGCTCGTTGGTTCTCTGTATTTTCGAATTTGTATATCTGGCTTCGTTCGATAACTCCCATGCAGTTTCAATAATGTTTATATAATTCACGGCAACATTTATCAATTTTTCTTTCATGTAATAAACTAGTATTGAATGGGCATTCAATAATGATATAGAATTTAGATATTTGAGCTCGTTTGTACTCTCCCATTTCCTGTTCGAAATTCGATGAGGTTACATAACAACGACGTTTAAAAAAATATTATTTAATAAATGACAAGAGCATTTAAATAGTGTGTAGAGTAAAAGATTAGTTCTAAACATCTATTAAGTATGTTTTTAATTTTATGTGATTGTGCTTGCTGGTTCTCTGTATTTTCGATTTTGAAAAAGTGGCTTGGTTCGATAAATCTGATGCAGTTTCAGCAATGTTTATATAATACACGGCAACATTGATTGATTTATGTTCAGTATAGTAAACTAGTATTGAATGTGTATTTAATTATTTAATAGCTTATAGATATATCGCTATCGTTGGTACTCTTGCATTATCTATTTGAATGTCGTACGTGTTGGCAAAACTACGAAGTTATAAAATGTATTATCTCATTAAAGAGAGGGGTAATTAAATCATGCATAGAGTAAAATAATAGTTCGATATGTGTTTAAACTATCTCGTTAGTTTTATGTGATTGTGCTCGTTTGTGTTCTCTATATTCCAATTTTTATAATATGTTGCGGGTTGCGTCATGCCTGCTGCCTTTTACTTTTATTATTTTAGACTGAAAATACGTGCGAATTCATTCCAAATTGTGGCAATTAATTGGCAATTAATTAGCAATAAATGATTAGATGGTTTCCGTTGAGATCTGGCTCGTATTTACCTGATGTGTGTGCTGGCTTGACGTTCATAAATATGTTGCGGGTTGCGTCATGCCTGCTTCCATTTACTTTGATTATTATAGACTGAAAATACGTGCGAAATAATTCCAAATTGTGGCAATTAATTGGCAATTAATTAGCAATAAATGATTAGATGGTTTCCGTTGAGCTCTGACTCGAATTTAACTGATGTGTGTGCTGGCTTGACGTCAAGCTAGCACACACCCGTTTTCTCCACGAAAATACGTGGCAATTAATTAAAAAATGTGGCAATTAATTGGAAATTAATTAGCAATAAATGATTAGACATGTTTCGTGTGGGTGTGCTGACTGGGCTGTTCCAGCTTGACGCACCTGCCATTGTGCTCTGCCATCTTCTTTTACGCATGAAGCTGGAGACACACTATCAGTGATGGTAGTTTGTTGGCTCATATCGTTGTATCATAGTAGTTCGGAATTTGGGATAACACAGTTGTGAATACCAACATTCGTTGGCGCAATGTATAAAATTGATTTGGTTTATTATTCGTCAAAAAAACAGTTGAAACTATGTGACATGTAGGGTAGAAGTATAATCTGCGCACGTTTTCTTGAGCTCCAGAATATCTTCCTCACATTTTTCCTATACATAGTTGAATGGTGAATAAAAGTACCAACAAAGTCTGTCTAGTGATATTTGAAAACTAGACATTTTCCTGTCTGAATTGTAGAGAAACTATTTGCAACAGTAAACGTACTACATATGTGATAGTGCTGCTACCAAAGGAGCTCTCCACACCCCCTGTTCTACTCTTCACGACTAGCAAAATGCTAGCTCTGAAGATCGTGCGCATAATGATGCTACTTTACGTCCAGAAGCAAAATAAGGGGGCCATCTTTGATTTTCTCAATGAATAAGGGAACTGGACGAAAAAATGGAGATGGTGGTTATTAACGCAGAAGCTGAAGTATATTGTTACACAATATTTAGTGTTTTTAAAATACACGCAATACGCTGCATGGAGGCTGACTGAATTGGAAAGAACTTGGAATGCGAAGTATAATGAACTTACTATAGTGTTCAACTCATTTATATGGATATTCAGTTTCAGGTTTGACGGAATTGAGAGGCCCACAAATTTCTCTACCCTAATATCAGTCAAAGGCATATTGTTCATTTTCAAATGCCCATGCAATTGCCTGTTTGAAATGCAATTCAATGCAATACAATTCATAAATTGAAATGCAATTCATTGGAACAGCGTTTTCGTCGTTTTCAGTTAATTTGTTGTTACTAAACCAATTTGAAACATCTGAAATCGTACTATTTATTGTTTGTTTTTGCAAAGAATATTCGTGTCATCAGCTACCAGAACTGTTCTTCCGTTTCTATTGAACGAGGGCATATCGTCATATAAAAGATAGAGGACAGGATCATGGACAAATAATGTTCTTGTGTGTCAGTACTGTATTAGAAAATTAATTTGAAGGTAAATTTGAGAGAAACAGGTTATGGCCAGTGGCGTCAAACGCTTACGAAAGATGCAAAAATATTCCAATAGGTGCTTCATTTAGAGGCATTCATGAAGCAACATCCGTAAGAAAAAGAAAAAAATCGCCGTATCCTCGGATTTTGATTTTCTAAATCCATGTTGAGAGTCTGAAAACTGTTCGTTTTATAGATGTAATAGTTCTCGGTTTTGTATTTTGTTTCACATCAAAGTATTCTTGGATTTTGTATTATTACTAGAGCCCGGAAATTTAGGCTTTTGTTTTACCTAAAATAGACAAAAAGACATTTACTTTTACTATAATAGGCGTGAAAAGACATTATTCTAGCTAAATTAGGGATACAAAAATCAAAGGAATTGTAAAAATTCATAATTAAAATAATACACATTTTCATTCTAATTCTAAAATTAACGCGTAGGAAAACGATATTTTCTTTGTAATCTTGATTCCATATGAGACAGGACCGGTATGATAGCTACGAATTTGTTTTACTCGCGGTGCTGTTCGCTTTGAATTTATATTGAGGACTCCCTTTTGAATCTTGCAAAGGCTTCAGTGAAAACAGAATTATATTTTTCGTTCTTTACACTTGTATAATTGCCACTACTGAGAGGATATATCATACACCGAGAGTTGCCCTAAAAAGGGATTGAAGTCCTCAAAAGGTATTGGATCATCTTTTCATTTACATTTTTAACTGCTTCCACAGAAAGACAAAAATCGACCGTGCCTTCGTGTTCTCCAGGCTTGCAGATAGATATCAAGCTTGATAAAGATCAGTGCCAGCAGATACAAAGCAAAATACTGACGTAAAAGGCCAAATAAGACAAAAATAGCAAAAATAGGCATCAGAAGCTAAAATTGGCGAAAAAGGCAAACTGAAAATCTACTAAAACAACTCCAGAAGTACAATTACGCGATTCCTATTGTTAAAAGTCGTAAAAGAGTAAGAATAACAAAAATTCATTTTGCAAAACTTGCGGGCTCTAGTTATTGCCTTACGTTAATCTGTGTATACATTTAGTGAAAGAATAACGTATTACTAAAATTGCCCTAAGGCCAGTATGGTACAGATCAACACAAAATTACGGCTCTGAAATCTCATGTCAAAAATGTACAGTTATGTGAGGTACCATTTTAATAACAGATGAACGTCTTCAAAAATGCGATTCTTCACGATTTGACATTCCACATTATAACCGAAACCCTCTAGATGACATTCGTTATATCGCATTTCCAACGGTGTAAAGAAAGAACAATTGTTTATAGAAAATGCGAAATGAGTGCACTATTGGTGTCTTTTAGCCTATGCTCCGCAAACTTCCAATCAATCTAAACAAAGAAACGAATCGGTGTTTCCGAGAGTGAACGTCTATTGCTAATATTCACATTGTTTAATGGGGTGCATACGTCCGTTAATAGTTTTCTGGCAAATGCTTTTGTATTGTCTTCGAGTATTGGAAGCTTTCCAGAAAAAAAAATCAGCCAAATAGGCGTTAGTAAGTGAAGCGCAACTAAGGGTGGAAGGAGGAAGTAGTGTGCGAGGATGATCTGCCTTGGGTGGCATGTTTTGAAGGGCGACCTCGTTAACCCCATCCTTCATTTCACTCAGCGTTGACGTTCGCCAAATTCGCCTTCCTTCCTCTTCTATACTTGCATCATGTAATTTTAGGATGGCTCCGAAACTGTTTCCTTTTTCAGTTTGTTTTTCGTGTTGGAGAAGTGGGGCCGACTGAAAGACTATCTCGCTCCGCTCAAGTGTTACGTGCGTCAGTAATGACAGTTTGTAGATAATTAGGAAACTTCAAAATAGAAGTGTGTGTTAAGACGTATTTTGTCAGTTGCCATTGTGCCACATGAACATAGCTACTGGTTTTTAACTTACTCTTATGTTTTGCATCTGGCGATCTATTGTAATTTTTCTCTTCGCTCTCGCCGTTGTAAGTGTCTTGTGCCGGCTTCGCTCTAATTCTTTCCGTTATTTTCCACTCCCACCGCGATGTCGTTTCTCGCCGTCCCTTGCGTCTGCGTTCGCTTGCGGTGTCGGGCCTCTTTCTTTCTCCGTCTCAATCTCTCGTTTGCGAACCTCAAAATGCTAGTTTTGACACCGCTCTCTTCCCACCCTCCCTTCCGCGTTCTATCGTTAGCATTGTCCTAAGCGCCTCTCCTCTGGGACCTGCCACCCACCGAAAAACTTTATTAGTCATGTCGTAAAGAGCCTTATCGCGGTGACGTCGTTAAATACTAAAGTGTCATACTTATCCAGTGAGCGGCGGTCATTCAAGATAATATAAAATTAGTCAGCCGCCAAGCAGGCTGGAGTTCCAGCCGCCAAACAAAGCGCCTTGAGACCTGCCTTCGTGTCTCCGACCTGATATCCAAAGCACAGGAAACTGCGTGGTAGTCGAACATTGCCTTTGATGTGAACCGCTAGTTGTTTCGTGTTTCAAATCATACATGGTGGGGCGCGTATTTGCTGACGGACGGCAATGTGCGAAGCGTGTTGCGGAAAAGGTTCCATACGTATGTGGCTCACCGGTTCTTGCGGATGTTTGCTCATAAGCAAGAATGTTGTTGTAATTTTTAAATAAGTATATTTCAACCCCTTCTCTTTCATTATTATCATATCACCAGGGTGCCAGTCACAAGAAAGTATCGATCCGCTAAACATCGAAAAGTATCGCGAACTCCCCGGTCGAAAGTAGATCCTTAATTTTTTCCTTTACCTAAAAAATATAATATTACATATTATATGTCTTATTTCCTGGATAACAACTTTCGTTCTTCTAGATTACACGGGTATCGTTCTGTTTGCTGTAGTGATATTATTATTGGATGTTTGAAAAGAATTAACCATCGAATGTTTCAAATATAACCATTTAGTTTTGACTCTACTTTGGGCTGTCGTTGAAGTCGATGCATTTATCGCGCCATTGGCGGAATTTGGAACTCAGAAGCCCTGTGCGTTGGACGATGAGCAGTGATGAAAGGTCAAAGCGGAACTGGAAGTATTCAGATACTTATTACGATGCTTCAAGAATAATTTCTGTGATAATACTGCTGAATCGTGATTGTAGCAGCGATACAAGTTGCAGCCGGTATTGAATTATTTACCCGGTTATAATAAATCGATTGTTAGAATCATATTAGCACATGAAGTGAATTCTTTTTTCTTTCGATTCAGAGTCTACATTGAAACGACTATAATTGACATTGTTATTAATCAGTTATTATAACGAAATTACTGATATCGATTATGACAACGAAAATATATTAGTTATAAGTTTTAATTTTAGATTCTAGACACTGTCCTCTTGGATCAGACACCAAATTTCATTTCAAATCAAGCTGCATATTATCGACGCTACGATTCCTTATACTACTCGTATATTGGAACAGATACCAAATGTTGGGAATCAGTATCGCTACACACTCCATAACAGTCGTATCTGTGCATTGTGGTTAGTAAAAAAAAATAATGTGTCATTTTTTCATGTTTAATTACGTCAAAAACAGTTAAAAACTGTGTGGGACGTGCTACGGGAAGTGAATTGAATCAATGGAGCACTTTGGAATATTATACTTGTAGGAGACATAGAAAAAACAAATAAATTTTTTATATCTAAAATAAATTTATACTCCTGTAAGTGATAAAGTTATTATTATTGTTGTTATTATTATTGTTATTATTATTCTTATTATTCTAATTATCATTACTATTATTATTGTTATTACTACTACTACTACTACTACCACTATTGGCGTGTAGCAATACAATGTTTCTGAACTAAACCACACAGAATTGTTTTCAAAAAGTAGCAAGCACACAGTTCAAGAATAATAAATATTCTCGTATACCACTCCAAAAATTAAATATTTTTAACTGTCGGAGAGAACATTGCCTCTGATGTGAATAATGTAGAGCTCATTAATCAAGTGAATTGAAGGTATACATCAAGGTGGTGGGCTCCTTGAGTGCCCCCTTCGTTTTTCTAGGATTAAGCCAAATTTGTTCATGAAATTTGCTAGCACAAACTTGTTTTGCGCCACAATCTCATTTATTTTCTCTAGTGTTTTGAAGGAGCTGCGATTCACTGAAAAATTCATTTTTCACTTCTCATACTGCACATGCAACACTAGGGAAGAACTCGACCAGATTACTGTCCCACCGACCTTTCATTGATACTAACAGCTAACGAGCACACGCCTTGCTGTGATCATGCGTACAAGCAATCGAATAGATGAAAGAGTTCCTGTTCGATACCTTTACCGGACATCTTGTTCACATCGTTTTCGATCTATCGGGTGCTTATTTCAGTCGAACCCGAGAAGCGCGGCGACCTACGCTCTTGCCCACGCCAGTAACCCAATCGCCCTCTCATTCGAGCACGTGGTGATGTTTAGATGAATGCAATAGCGCCCTTGGTTCTGTAATATCCGAATGTGGCCCTAGGGCGAACGAGTCAAAGCAGCCCTCGCCCTCCGGCTTCTGGTTCTCGTTACAGCGCGCTGTCGCGCAGAAGAACGTTCTCTTTCTTTTCGTTTCTAGAGTTGCAAATAGTTGCAGGTGAAACCCACACGACCGTGTTCCCTAATGTTTCTTGTATTATTACTGCAAGTTTCATGACATACATACGCGTAAATTTTTTGTGAGTCAAGAAACGCAAATGTAAAGTTGCTTCTAGCCGGCATGATATCAATAATGTATTTAAAAGTAATGTGAAAGTGAAAAATATGTTTTTTGTAAGAAATGTACTTAAATAGTATAGAAGAGTAACTAGGGAAAAAAACGAATTTAATAACTGTAATAGAAACCGAGAAATATGCATTCCAAAATGGAATGAATTTATGACCGTCCGGGTTCTTATAAATCTCTCATTTTTGCGCGCGTTGTACACAATAATGAACTAGAAAATATCAAAATATAGTATAATATATAAAGCATTGGACATTTTTCTGTTCATATGTGCTTGAATGAAGCAAATCAATTTTGAAAAATTGATTTTTGTCTGCTTTTTTCGCCTTTCAAACCACCGTGGCGCGCCGTTGCGTAGTCAGCGTAGCTTCCGGAGGCGAGCGATTCGACCCAAGGACGTTTACAGTTCGGCCCCAAACATTGGCTTTCGCACAGACAGAGAATAATGCACTCGACACAGTCCAGGCTATCAATTTATTTTGTCAGTTTGAAGCATTGAAAAATGAGCGACGGATGTTTGACCGTTGGCCCTCGCAAAATTTTCTGCCATGTGTGTTCCTGAGTAGGTTCGTGGACATTGCGAATGCGAGTACGCGAGTGTGAGCGTGCAGGATTTTTTTAATAATAGTTCCGCGAAATGATTAACGAAAGGAAGTTATTTTCTGTGTGGATGGTGTGAGGGACATTATTTTACGTTACCGGTACAAATACCGGTAATACTTTTATGGACGTCTTTACCGGTAGAGACGTCATAAGAGAGTTTGTGCCAGCCTTAGCAGACCGACTATAGACCTGCTCGTGCGCAGATGCTCAAAAGCGATGCGAAACTTAAACTGCGCTTGCGCAGAAGATCGATTGTGCTTTAACGTTCGAGGGTGCACAAACTCTCCGCATAAACGTATTTTACCGGTATAAAATAAAAGAAAAGGTATTGGATAAAGGTATGGAAAATTCCTGTATTTTACCGGTATTCAATACCTTTTCGGTCCCTGGTTGCGTCATGGGAATATTGAGTTTGCAGCACACACTGCTGCCATTGTTGAGAACAATTTTTCAATAGAACACGGTCGAGCGATCGATTAGCATTCGATGTAAATCGCCCGCTAAATCCGCTAAATAACGGGCTCAGTTATCACTTCAAGTTCGAGTTGACGCAAGCACGGAGGCTCAGAAGCGGTATACGGTAAGGTGCATCACGCTGTACAAAAACTCTCTATTAGCAAACATCGTACGGAATCCACTATGACAAGAGCATTGGGCGGGAGTGCAGCTTTTAGCGTGCGCGCGTCGCTGCCGAAGGAGGTCTGGGGCTTGGTGGCTGGTGCGTGACACCGTGACCGCACGGCGGGGCGGGGCGGGGCGGGGCGGGGCGGGGCGGGGCGGGGCGGGGCGGGGCGGGGCGCTCGCAGGCAGGCAGGCAGGCAGGCAGACGGCGGTGGCGTGAGGGGAAGAGTGATTGTCCCGAGGCTCGCGGCGGCGTGGGCGGCGGCGAGGCGCCGGGGGGCGCCGCCGGTGCCGGGATGACGTCAACGGGGTGGGGGCGGCGCGGGGCGGGGCGCGCGAGAGGAAAAAGGGTTCGTTCAAGAGCGAAGAAGAAAACGCTGGCCGGAGCGTGGGCGGGCGGGCAAGACGTGAACGGAGTGCGAAGGAGAGCCGAGGAGGAGGCGGAGAAAGGGCAGAGAGGGCGTACTGGCAGGGCGAGAGGAAGGAGGATGTGGGCTTCCAAGGACGATGTTGCGGGGCGGAGATATGTAGAGGGCATGGGCAGTGAAATGGAGAATTTATTTGGTTTGCGTTTGCGTCAAGAACAGTGGAATTGTCATTTTGTTCGAAGAAAAAGCGAAATACGAGTATACTACTGGGAGACAAAACGACATTATTTCATCATTTGCCCCTCTTCCTAGGATTGTCTAAGATGGATGTTCATTCATCCAGAGCACTTTACAATGTGTGCTACAAGCATGCTGAAGTATTTCACTAAACATAAAAACAATGTCGATTGAAAAGTTTAGAGAAATTTCAATATAATATAACATTTGTACTCTTGTTTATGAAATTTATAGGTACTGGCTTTTCGTCTGTGATATTAAATAGAGTACAGCGATTGTACTTTTTTCCGGCAGTTCATTTATAATAATAATAATAATAATAATAATAATAATAATTATTATTATTATTATTATTATTATTGTTTTTGTTGTAATTATTATTATTTAAATAGTTGAAAGGATCTATCCAGTTTGACTGACTGTCCTTCAGTTCATTACAGTGACTGTAAGTTTTATCATCACGACCACTTGGGTCTGCCTCACCCTCCTTAACGAATCAAAGCCGTGGCAAAAAGGACCCTTTGCTGGATGTAGGAAAAGCCCGGTTTGGGGTTATAGAGATTGTGAAACGGAAGGTCGCGCGCGGGCAGGCAGCAGGCAGCAGGCAGCTAACGGTGTGGGGCCAACGAACTTGGGAGTGCGCGGGTGTGGACGAGGGCAGAAATTCGGCGCCGGAGTAGGGAACGAGGGCGAGAGCGCAGACAGTAGGGCGGAGCGGAATGGAGAGGACGACCAGCCGAAAATTACTGGTGGTTAGATGTGGTTAAGAAATAAAGTGAAACAATGGAAGGTCGTTTTTTCTTTCTTTAATTTTTACTTTCTCCTTACTACGTAAGTAGTAAAGAGGAAGTATTGTAATGCGGAACAAATCGGCGATTTTCAAAGAAACACTTGTTTTGTGAGGCTCCGGTAACGTAAAATTGGATAAATCTTGTTTGTTATGTAGTAAATTACTAACATGTTGTGTAGTCATAATCCACGTTTAGGGGGTCCTTGATACTGACAAATCGTGTGTGTGTGTATTTGTGTCTGTCTTCCGTCTGTCTGTCTGACTGTCTGTCTGTCTGTCTGTCTGTCTGTCTGTCTGTCTGTCTGTCTGGCTGGCTGGCTGGCTGGCTGGCTGGCTGGCCGGCCGGCCGGCCGTACTTCTGTGGTCAACGCTAGCGCTGAAACAGTTAAGGCGATTTTCTGCAAAATTGATCCATTGATCAGAACAAACTCGCGGCTTTGCGAGTTTGGAATAGATATTGTGATGTTAGGTGTACGCTTCATCAAACTTCAAAAACATTTTTAAAATTTTCTAAAAATTGGTACCAAATTGTTTGATAAACGTTTGTCCGCGGATACCGTAAAGGACGCTTAAGTAGATAGTGCAGGTAATTTTCGTTGAAATCCCTGATTTTTCGAAAATTGCAAAAGTTAAAAATGTTTTTCGGCGTTTTTTTACAAGTACGGTATTGAAGATACAGATTTTTCTTAACGAAAACTATTTTTTGAAGGCAGAACTTGAAATAGAGCCATGTTCAATTTTTCGACAATATGAGTAGTTTTGGGTAATTTTTCCGTGAAATGTAGGCAATTTTTAATTTTTTAAAACAATTTTTCTTAAAACGGCTTCATTTTCTCTTCAAATTTTCTTCTCGTGCGTATCAAAGGACGGTAAAAAATTGGTGCATGTCTCATTTCCGAAAAACTCTGAATTTTTGAAAATCGCAAAATTTTAAGATGTAAAAATTACAAAATTGAAGATACAAATTTTTGGTTTAAACAATTTTCGGATCAGTGAACGTTGAAAATTTTTCCAAAAATATACGTAAGAGAGAGTTTCAGCCTGTTTTGCAATTTTAGAGCCAACATAGAGAAAAATATTAAAATACTGTTGTTTTAGTATGTCTATGTATTTTTTGGCCCTAAACCTAGAATTTCTCGAAACCATTTACAGTTTTCTAGGGAAAATATCATCAACAATCTACTCAATTATTTAATGAATTTGAATCTTTATTCGAGTGATCAAGATAATATCTACAAAAAACATTTTTTGGTTTTTAAATTGAACTTGCCTACCAGCATTAAAATATTCATAATTAATGGGCTGTGATTTATATGCAATAAAAACAGCGATATGTAAATATATTTGGTAATACATGCAATTAAAAAAGAAAAATATGCGAAATAGTGTAATATAATTTCTAAATGTAAAACTAAATAAAAAGGGTAATTTGGAAAATATGATTACAGCAAAAAATATCTTATAAATCGAAAATCTTATTAATTGTTACAAGCGACAATATTAACATTTAGGGCTTAATTTTGATGAACACTTGAATTATTAGGATAATAATGGGAGATGCAGTTAATGTACATTTCACAAAATAAAAAATATAGGTATTGCAACAAAAATATGTCTTTCTTTCAATTAATAATTCAATAAAGTCTAGAACCCAATAATCAAATAACTTTAAGCTTGAAAATCTTGACTTAATGCGTTTCACTCGCGAGCCAACAATATTTGGTTAAAAGAGAATCGTTAGTAATTGAAAAAATGAGACATAACTTGAACAAAGTCTATTGATCACTTTGAAAATTGTTGCAATTGCAAACAACTACCTTTTTCAAATTCTCAAACTTGTGCGTCTCTTTGGCCTCAAAATCGCTTTAAACCGGCTGAATGCCCGCTCCACATCAACATCAAAAGGTAACTTAGGCAGAACATATTTTATTTGATAAAAGTAGTTGGAATAATACTCAGCTGCCTTCAGCAAAGTACCCCACCTTGTGATGACTGCTTGGGGAGGTAGAGGTAGGTCAGGGTAATTTGTCTTAAAAATATCCACATTACTTGGTAGATTTCAAGAATACTTTCTTGACAGTTGATATCAACTGATCAATATCTGAGAATTGAAATCTCACAGTTTCTGCAACAGGATGAAAAGCTTGAGGAAGGCAAGGTAGATGATGAAGTTTAGGAAAAAAAACTTTTATCGCATCTCCAGCTTTTCACATAGAAGGAGCACCATCGGACAAATAGTAGAACATTTTCATGCTGAACTCCACTCGGCCGAAGAACACTCATTGAAGTACCTCGCAATGAGTGGTGAATATGCTCTTTTCGCAGATGAGGGGTGAATATGCAACACAAATATGCAAATATGGTCCAAATATGCAAAAGTATGCAATTATGGTGATATATGCGAAATAAAAATAGCTTAAGTTGATTTGAAATGCCTCAAAACATTTATAAGTTGTTGAAACGAGATGTTTTAGTTAACAGAAAAAAATATGCAAATGCATATAGCCATCACAGCCCTAATAATTAATAAAGACTATACAGAACTACGTTCAGTTGAGCACACCGTTTATGAATTCATAACCCAGATTCCAGGCATTGAATCATATCGTCTTCCTTTCCCATTCTACGTAAGAATATCATTATATATGTAATACTAATTACTAGGGGGCGGATTTTAATGAAATGTCTTTTTTCTTTTCACTTTAGAACAATGCCATTTAGTATAGAAATTAATTTTGTGGTATGACAAAAAGAATTGACCCATTTTGTGCCTTTTTTTGTCGATTTCGACTAATACGTTTTTTTTACATTCTTGCGTCATTTTTAATCCATTTGTTGCTGATTTAATCCATTTTAATGTAATTTGAATGGTACTTACTTGAAATAATCTTTACGAGATGCAACGAATGTTCTCCACAGAAATCTTGAGGAGCCCATTCGCTTTCTTCGCTGTGAAATTGTAATGACAGCCGTTGTGTGTACGTAATCTAAGGTGCCTGCGAAGCCTATCAACGGATTTGTCGTTTCGGCCGATTTTAGGGTAACTAAAGACAGGGATTTTCTGGTAAAGAACAATCCAAATAAAAAGTTTGCAAGCTGGTTTCTCTTGAACCAATGGAAGAAGCCTCGATTACATCAATAAGCTATCGAACAGATTGAATTGTTGATCCGAATTGGTTTTGATCACATTTTTACGTATTTTTTGTTGAATTTAGGGCATAGTTAAAACATTGTAAGCGTATTTTATGGACCATTTTTGGCGATGTTTTAAGTCATATTGGTTTAGTGGTGAGTTGTAGTTAACATTTACATAATACAACAATAATATTGTTGACAATGACAATGCCTTCAATCATTTCGATGATGTTTTAGGTCATCAAAATCCGCCCCTTATTAATTGCAAATGGGCGCAGAAGTCGAAAGAAAACTATGCAGCCTCCGGCCCTGTGAAAGGTGTCTGTGGTTTTGTTAGATATCCAGAAACTCGGGAAATAAAGGAAGAACGGAAGTTTCAATTTTGACTGCAAAATGGAAATATTTGAATGTTTTATACCGCTTATTCTCGTAAGGCGCCTACCGTCTGAATTATCATACTCAGTGAGTCACTGCTTACCACACATCTGTTGTCATGCGACAAGGCTCCAAGGAAGAGCCCGACGTTCATTAAATATTTGCTACTTTTGTATTGTGTTAAGGCGGCTACACACATTCGGTGTTCGGCGAATAGCTAGCCACCGCTCACCGAATCCCGAGTAGTGTGGATAGGTAGCTTGCAATTGCCGAGCGACGAACATTGAGTGCTGTCACTACCCGCCGCGTGTCGGTCTTTTGTGTGCATCAATGGAAGCCACCATTGCCCAAGCACATACAGCTGCCCGCGATTGGGCGAACAGTCGCTCGCTACTCGCCAAATACCGAATGGGTGTAAAGCAAAATAGAAAGTTGAGATTTATTAATTATGTCTGAACACTCGTCTAGAAGAATGGTCACCAAATTGGCAGAGGCAAGTTCCTTTGTAATTGTATGTACCAAACACCTCTTACAGCCTCGATTAAATAGTTCTGGATAGCAGATGAAGTACCCCTGAAAACTTGCATTTTGCAAATGATCATTTAGGAGTTAGTCATATGTGCTGAGTAAATCTTTCTATTTAGTTTCCTTAATTAAACTATGTTTCTGATTCATCGCGACCTCTGAAAGCTTGTTCTTGCTTTCCTAAGTGGCAGACATCAGTGCCTCTTGTGCCTCTTCTTCTGACCAAACGTTATTACACTTACCACTACTAAAAAGAAGACACTGCCAGCAAAAAGTTCAATTTAGGTCAACCTGTTAACCATTTGTGTCTAGAATAATTAGAAGTGCAGAAGTGTCTGCTGTACTCGCGCTTCCTGTCTTGACATTTTGCAGTCAAACCTGGAAGTTCTGGTATGGGCCTTCCGTTGTGTTTTATTTTGAATATCTGAAAACACAATACTATGACATTCAGTCCTTAATAATTGTTCTACAACGCAATCACACGAACCACTAGCTTCTGGATCATTAACACATGCCATATTTACAAAAACTTGAGAGAAGCTAAACTTATGAACGCCCAGTGAAGACTGTTCACCGCAATATTTTGCGATGCCTACCGACCATCCAGTCGAGAACCCTCCCCTCTCCCCGTCCTTGAAACATGAGGAGCCGAAGGTTATCGCAGTTGGCAAGAGCTGTCTTCCCTGCGCTAGAAAATTCTCTGGGCAGCATTGATAATTGTTTGAAACTTCTCCCTCAAACGTACTACAAAGCGCAGACGGATGCGGACGACTGGCTCCAGGGAACAAAACAGTGTAATTTTTTCGCATCTGTTGTGAAGACGTACAAAATCTCAGTAACTCTTTAGGGGATTACCATACTAATGAAACATTTCTCATACATTTCGAATTACTAGGGCTGCTGGTATAGTAACCGCGCCTGTGGGCCGGTGGCTAGGGCCGGCGGTTACTATACCGCTGGTATATGCAGTGTATCGGAGAATTCGCCACTGATTTAATATCGAAAAAGCCTTTTGTAAGACACTCTTGCGTGGATCCAATGTTGATTGTTGGACCTAAGTAAAAAATCTCAACATCTATTTTCAAATGATATTTGCAGTTCATATTTTTATATTCTTTTATCAATCTTATAGTCTTTTACCAACCTCTATGTCGAAAGTGTTGACAGTTAGGGATAAGTTAACATATCATGGGTGTACGAAATAATATTATTCAATTTTTTATTTACAATTACATTCCTCGGGGTAGGCAATATTGCATTGAACCCGGGTACAGATTTACCAATCCAAATCCACAACCGGAAGAGATGGCTCAGGGCATCAACTGATGTCACTGCTAGGCCTTTGACCGGGAGGTCCTAAGTTTGAGCCCCAAGAGTGGCAGGATTTTGGGTATGGGCTAGGTCGAATTCAGTCGCTGTCTGGAAGAGAATTCTACCGACCGGCTGCTCTGATCGGTAGTTTTCCGTGGTTTCTCCGATCAACACAAGGCGAGTGCGGGAGCAGTATTGTGACAAACGGGCCACGGGCCGCGCGCAATCTTTCTTTCCCCTTCCTTGTCCTATCCACAGCCCTTACTTACACCCATTTACGCTAACATGCAATATACTACAACACATGCCAGTCGGGAGCGTAGGCCTGTCCTGGCTGGGGCGGTGCCCTGCTGGTGAGAGATACCTGGTTGTGAAAAACCGCTGACGGTAGGTCGGCGCCGGATCTCGCCATCCAGGGGGTAAGATAACTATCGCCTTCCGAGAAAAAACATTCACTACACTTACGGGGATAATGATCTTAACGTTGACACTCTCAGAATCACTAACAATCAATCAATCCAAACACACAATAGTAAATACATTTTATGTACTGTGGTAAGCCCGTGTGTTGAATTTGAATGCTACAATCGGCATCCAGCGTTGGTAATAATAGCATTGTTTGCAAACTCGAAAGTCAAAGAATACACGTAGTTAGGACAACCGATCAACAATGTGTGATATTCCATGTCATAGCGCTGTGCAGATGGACACGGCCCCAAACACATTATGTGAAAAAGGTTTGAAGTGGGCATTGATAGCTGTGATCTTTTGGAAGGACGCAAGGATTCAGTCTCTAGAAAAACATTGATGCGAATACACGTAAGCGGTTGGTGAAGCGCGAACGGATTTTCTGCATAGGCTGGGTATTATGTAAAAGAGTAGGGAAGCATGAATTTAATGTTAGTTTGAGGCTTTGAGACCTTGGTGTTGTTTAATTGTGGTATTAAATTGTAATTGGAAATTTTATTAATGTAGTAGTTGGAATTTGGAATTAAAATAGACTCCGTGTGTCAAGGGGATGTATATTAGGGTAGTTCCGTAGGTGGAAGGATTTTTCAATAAGTTGCTGAATATAGTCAGTTGCGTGGAGGTGTTTCATACGAAATACAGATAAAGTCGGACCGCGTATTAATTTTGTGAGAAATATTAAGTCCTATTAATAGCAAATCGTTGAGGACATTCTGGAACATATTTAATTTAGGCAAGGTCATCTCTCAAGTATTATAGTAAGCTTACGAACTATATTAAACCTGTACGGTGAAAACACTTCTCATGAAATCAATAGAATTGGTAATACAAGAATAAATGTTAAATTTTTATTGTTAAAAAGGCTGATAATTTATATTAGTTGCCATCACTCTAATAATTGGTTTCAATCAATAGAACTTCCAGGAATCCTAATTCTGTATAGAATTACACGTCCACATGCAACAGGTAAGGAGTAATATGTTGTATGTCGAACCTATGATTACATTGGAAGTAAATTTAATAAATTAGTGTTAACATTGAAAGAATTTGGGAGCATAGCAGGACAACGCTAGAAATAACAATATTAACAATAGAGTGGAAGTAATCCCCTTCATAGTATTAGATGTCTGTTGTGATAGCATTCAGATTTGGCAATAGTAAAAATATCAGATGAGAAAAGAAATAATTTCACAGTACGCAATTTTAAACGTTGACGAGGAAAAAAGAACTTAACGATTCCAAAGTTTTTAGAGAATTTTAGACAATGCATTACAGAAAAGGTATGGCGAATAAAAAGTGAAGTATTGTGAATTATTTCCTCTAAATTTGAAGTTTTTTTGTGGTAGAATTGTTTAACTTATCGCGCGATGCTAGATATTTTCAACAGTGAGTGAACTATCGGGAAAATCATATCATATTTATCATCTATCATTCATATGATAGAGGATAAATAAGAGGTAATGAAAACGAACTCGAAACAAATTCGAACGAAAATCGAAATGAACTCGAAACACATGGTATTCAATGAAAACATACAACTTACCTCTCCATAATATCACGTTACCCGTGAAAACGCCGCAAACCCAATTTTTCAGCTACCGTATCCGTTTCAAACTAAGGTCTCTTGAATGGAAAAAGGAGCGACATTGACAAGAGGCACAACTCTCTGAAGACGGTAAGTCAGGTGTACAAGAGAGATGCACGTAGCTGAATACGAAGTGAAAAGGGAGAAAGATATGTACGTATGTAGTCATATAAGTGTACGAGGCTGAACAGAATCAATGGGTTAAAACAATTCATTTGTTTCTGCGAAAAGGGAGCAGGCGAGTACGTCAGGAGATGGGTATTCATTTGTCCTTGGAGAAGATAGAAGAAAAGGACGCGATTCTTGAGACGAAAAATTCGTTAGTGGCGTTGTGAACACCGGGGCGTCAGAAGTTTGTGGCATGAAAAGAGGAAGTAGGTCGAGAGTGAGAGGGCGAGGCGGAGGCGAAAAACAAAGGTGTGAGGTGTTGGCACCAGGGGACGTGGGGGCGCAGTATGCGGCAATAGGAGGGCGAGTTGCCAGGAGAGGTAGGGGCCCGCCGGGGTTGGGGGTGAGCAAAAAAGAAGGGTGTGAGAGGGAATATTCAGCGGTGTGAGCGCGACCATTCAGGGGATGGTGAGAGCAGCGGGGATCAAGGCGGACAGTATGCGGCACTAGGAGGGCCAATAGCAGGGTGCTAGATGTTGGGGACGAAACGGTGACAATAGTGCGATGTATCTTGCCTAAGGATTTGGAATTTTGGAGTGAACAAAGCGGGTCCCTCGCTGGTTTTCTCTGGTTTCTCCCGTTTTTCCTGCCTCTTATTCCATCATTATTTCAACATCAGTTACATCATTCATCAGCAGTCATCCATCAAGATCATTTATCCCAGGTACGACCGAAAAGGCTGTTACTGAAGATACTGATAAACGAAATACGAGAGAGATGATCATCGAAAGGCGAAAATGAGCAGAACGGTCTATTTGTTGTCGGGAAGAGATCGAGATACTGAGAGTGATGTGAAAAAACATGTGAGAGAGATAAACAGGGGAAAAATAACAGTGCAAGAAAGGGAAGTGTTACGTGTGAGCACACGCGGCAACGGCATGTGACAATGCATTTAGGTGTCTCAGGGTAATTTTCGAGATGGTTTTTCCACTACCTCGTCGCGCGTCACCCATCGTTTATTGTTTGTGGTACAAGTTTCGCGTTGCTCTGTGTGCGAGAAAGAGAACATGAGGCGTAGGCGACGGCCACGAAGTGGGGAACGCAGAGAAGGTGAGCAACCTACCTGAATATATTTTCCCAACTATAGGAACGGACGGAACAGTATGTGCACGAGGCCAAGAGAAAATTCCTCTCGAGAAGTGGGTACCAAGGGAGGAAAATGGCAGCACGCGGCTATAGGAGCGCCAGAGAGAGACGGAAGGAGGACGCCCACGGACGAAACGGAGGCGTTATTACCAAGACGAAAGGCGTGAGTATACGGCATTAGTAAGGCTGTAAGATAGGCGCCCAAGGACAAAATAGAAGCGAAAAACTGCAAGGGTAAGGAAAACAGGGCGAGGTCAAAGCAGCAAGGGACATAAAACAACAGCGAGAGGTAGGCGAGGATCGCAAGGACGAAACGGTGTCGAAAAACTAGCGCGAGCGTAAGAAAAACAGGACACGAGGTGTGAGCACCGAGGGACGAAAAGCGGCCGCAGCATGCGGCAGTAGTGAGAGCGAGAGGCGGGGCGGGCGCGAGAGAACGCGAGGGGGGCGGAAAAAAGCGTGTGCGGCGCGAGAGGGTGCGAGCCTCGGGGCAGCGAGGGGGCGGGGCAGGGGCGTCGCGTCGGCGTCGGCGTCGGCGTCGGCGTCGGCGTTCGGCGGGCGTCGGGCGCGCTCGGGCGGGCCCGCCCACGGGCCTCGGCCACACGCCGTGCCGCGGGTGTGCAGTGCAGCCAGGATGCGAGCAGCGCGCGGGCCGAGTACTGCGAGCGCGTCTCGCCGCCAGCCCCGCGCGCCGACTCGAGCGTAGTCGCCGCCGCCCTCGCCGCCGCCCGTCGTCGCCTCCCATCGCCCCGCGTCCAGCATGCGGCCGCCGCCCCCGCGCGCTACCCCCGCGCTGTCCGACGTCGCCTCCGTCACCTCCACCGTCGCCACCTTCGCCGTCGTCTTCTCCTCTTCCTTCGCCGCCCGCCGCCGCCTCCCAGCACGAGGCGGCGCGCCGCTGCCCGTCACCGATTGACTCCCAGCATCCTCAACCTCCCGCGAGCGGCCCGGCATCGTCGCCTTGGTCGCCTCCGCCGTCGCCGCCGCCGTCGCCAGCGACCCCGCCAGCGACCCCGCCGCCGCTGCGGCAGCCCCAGCAGCCGCCGTAGCAGGCTGCGCGCCCCACGGCCCTGTCCGCAGCTGACAATGTGTAGCGCCGCCGAGGAACCCGAAATCTACTCCATAGGCATGGCCGTGCATCCCTCGTGCAGCACTTCATCCGGTGAGGACGGCGCTCGGAGGCCCCTGATACACTCACGCGCGCGCGCCGCCCGCGGCATGTTTCTGCCTGCCTGGCTTGCGTGCTTCTTCTCTACTCTTGCCGCCGGCGCTTCCTGCCGCCGGCCGCCGCCCGCTGACACTGCTGACACCTCTGCTGCTATTGCCGCTGCTTGCTAGATGGCTTTGTGTCTGCGCTGGCTTCCGCTCTCTTGCTCGCTCGCTTTGTCTGCCACTCACGCCGCCTCAGCTGCACCCGTCGACCCGATGCTTCCGCCGCTGCAACCGCAGCCTCCCGCCCGCGCTCCGTTGCTTGGCTCGCTGACCTCTCGCTGTCTCACGGAGGTTGATGCTACCGCCGCCGCCGCCGCCTCCCCAGACGGCTATTTCAGTGCGCGTTCGCTCCGGGCGCACGCCGGCCGGCCACGCCGTCGCCGACTCCTTTCTCCTTGGGCCAACCGATTTCCGCGGGATCGTTTTTCTTCCTCGTTGGACCGCTCGCTACCTGCGACAATACTTTTCGCCTGTTCTTCCGATCTCCTTCCTCCGCCGGACGACGTGCTTCCGCGGCAATCCTTTCTGCTTACAGTGCAGACGGCTCCCGCAGGCGAGCATATTTTTCTGGGAATCTCCTTCCTCCTAGCTGACGGGCTGCCCTCCGCGATAGTCATTTTCTCCCGTTCTTCTTTCTCAAGAGACCGAGCCATGCGGAAATCTCCTTTATCAGCCACCGCTGTCTGGCGTGTCACAGTCCAGCCCTTCCTCTCTAGCTTTCACGCTGCTCTATATATCTCGATGAGAAATTGATCCGAGTTCGGATAATGAAGGGGAGGGGAGAGGATTTTCGGAAAAAATTCAAAACGATAATTAATCATATCCGCTTCCATTCAGTATTTAATATTATAGTTTAGTTCTCGACATTGTAAATAATGAACTTAAATATCTTTCATGTTAAACTTGTATTTAAAAATTAGAAAAGCAGTTTTTGTCGAATATTTTTCATTATTACCTCGTCTGAATTAAAATTCCCCAACTTCCCTCCTCCCGTGAACCCTACCGGTTCTCTACTATTTTTCATGCCATCTACCAATTCGCCTGTCGTATGTACACCTTTGTCTCGTACTTCCTCTGTTTATTATAAACCGCTTTCCACTACTGTTCACTTAACCCTATACTCTTTAGGTCCTTCACTTCTCCTCTTCGTAACATCCCCTCGCCTCTCCCGCTGTCCACAAAACTATTGCGTTGCTCCTGATCTACAAAACATCTCCTTCCATTGTCTTCTCGACCGCCCTCCGTATTGTCTCTGCCCGTGTTCTTGCGCTCAACACTCCTTTTTTTGGGCTATTGACATACTGCGTCTTTTTTGGACACTTTTTGTTTTCGAGGACCCTCTTGACACCTCGGAAACCCCCATTATATCTGTTGTTTCTGTCTCTTTTGTCCTCAAAACCTACGGAGGTGTCCTTGTGACTCATCATAACTCTTTGGGATTTTGTTTGCCTCTTTCCGACTGCTTCCTGGCACGCCAACGCTACACTGCTCCTTGCTATTTAACGTTCTTTGCTTCTTCAGCTTTATTTTGTCATGTTTTTAAATGCTAGATCTCGTTTCTGTATTTAACGTTGTTGGATGATTGTTTATTACACGATTTTACAATCATGTTCATGAATGTACTTTCAAGAAATATTTATAATAGTGTGTCTCCCTCTTGCCGTCGACGCACCTCGATCAGTTAAATTTCTCATTTCATATCGATCCTTCATCCATTGTTTACGTTCTGATCTCTTAGATTTCTTGTTCCTTTTCACTGCGGTTCTGGGAAATTTTCTTGTTACGTCAACATCCGCCAACGAGTATTCAATCATCCGCTCCAGTTTCTATCTAAACTTTACATAAATATATCTTACTTCACGAATCAATTCATTGAACAATTCCCGACATATTTTCCTACCTCCTACGTTGGCCTTTCTTGTTTGACATCTTATCATTTAGCTTTCCACTCTCCTCCGTTTGACTTTTCGAAGCCCTTAGGCCGTTCACCTCCTGGCTCGGAGGCTCTCCTGCTCTCTCGTCCTCTCTCCCTCTTTCCAGACGCTCGAGCTTCCCTCCGATCCGCACCCCTCGCTTTATCTTCGCGCCGACCCTCCCGCGGCGCACCCCTCCGCTGCGACCCGCCCCCGCATCGCGCTTCGGCGGTCCGCCTCCCCGCTCCCATCGCCCGCGTCGTCTCGGCCCGCTCCCTCCGCCGCTCCCGCCCCCGCTCCCGCCCCCGCTTCCAATCCCGCTCCCTTTGTGCTCCCGACCCACGCCGTCTCGCCCGCAGGTGTGCGTGTGCAGGTGTGTGCGTGCGCTGAATGGCTACGGCGCGCCCGCCCGCTCCACCCACACACCCACGAGTGGGCGGGCGGAGGGGGGGCGTGTGCGTCTGGAGCACGTGTCGCCCGCGCGGCCACCGCCGCCCCCCTCGCCCCCACCTCGCCACCACGCGCGCGAGCGGGTCCAGCGTCTTCGAGGGGGACCCAGTGCCCCACTTCGAACGAGGCGAACGTATCGATCAGGGTGGGCCTCCCCCGAACGCCACCCCGCCTCGCGCCGCGCCGGGAGGGTGTAATTGCGCGGGGTTGGCCCAAACCCAGCGCCGCCAGCGCGAGAGGGATGTGCCCCTGCCGGCGGCGGTGCCCGCCCGCCCGCGCCCACGCCGGCGCTGACTCACTCCCAGCCCGCAAATGCATTGGCTCCACGCAAAATACGACAGTGCACTTCATTTATTTGACAGAGGGCGTAGAAATTTTAGAGATTAAGAAAATTTGTCAGATTGTATTCCCCTCCGTCTCTAGATCAAATATATCCCGTTACGTGCCCAAATTATACTTAGCCATTGTACGTCTAATACAGATTTTTTTTACTTTTTTGACAAAATAAAATAAAAAGCTATGTGACGATCTAGAAGAAGAGTTTCATTTAACGTTCAGAAACATAGCAAGACACCGTCTAAAAATTTACTCATGGCTCAATGGACACTGAACGACAACCCGATCGAGATTTGGGGTCATTGACCCAGAAGTTCCTTTCTGTAGTTATTAAATGTAATCATGCATACCTGAATTGAAGGAAAATGGGTGCATACACTTGAGTTTGTCGCTTTTGACAAAAACTACTTAATTCTTAACGAATTGGCGAAGGAATAGTAGCTGAACTCCGTAAACAGAGATTTATAAGACTCACGTGGATGGCTTTTGCATATAATTATAATTATTGTTATTGTTATTATTATTATTATTATTATTATTATTATTATTAATTTTAAAGTCAACAAAAAGTAAATGTAATCCAGTTCCACATCGGATTCATTGTATATTTGACATGCAATTGACATGCAAAGAAAATAAAGTAACGTTCTGTGAGAATCAACGGGACCTGCTTTTGTCAGGTCGGGAATTAGTATGTCTACTCTGGTGTCGCGATTACAAAGTGAGGCAAATTCTGCGATTTCCCCCTAAATGATTTACTATAATGCGACTCCAATAATTACACGACTTTCATGAATCAGAATGATCAATTACCATAAACCGAAATAAGATATTTATTTAATAGAGTATGTTACTAAACTTGCAAATAAATTTGTAATGTAGTTAAAGGTGGGAGGAATCTTATTCCTTTTCTAAAAACAATCATGAAAGGTTTCCGAATCTTTTTACTTCCAATAAATTTCTCTTTTATCCACAGACGTCATTTACGGACTGGATTGCCAGTAAAACTTAACTTATTTTTATCCCGGGGGAATAATTATTTCTTGCAAGGCGTAGAGAAGCCTCGAGGAGACCACAGCTCTTGTGAATATTTACTTTTCAAACTTAAAACATGTTATTTGTGTGTCAGAGTTATGCAGGGAGGACAAATAAGTTTTAAAATTTAAATCGTAGAATCGAAGAATTCAGTAGAAGAAAAAAGAAATCAAAATTACTATTATTCCATTTTTCGAAGAATTTCAAGATTCGAGGATTTCAATGCCCCCAGTCTCTGCCACTCATTACAGCAAATTAAGTATTTGATTATATTCAGTAATGTGTCAGGAATTTTTACTCATTGACAGGATTTACAACAAAAAGTTCGGCACGAATAAATAGTGTGACTTAAGGTAATTCAGAGCAATTTTAATAACAACTGAAATACGCTAACTGATAATATTTTACTTACTCTATATCAAGGTCACTGTTTATAGTATTTATAGTCAGTGATCTCGAAGAGAGTTCATCGTGCACTCATTGATGGCGTGCAGTTTCTCAGTTCATTAGGGAATTATTCTAAGTTGAACCTCATGGAACTAAATTGAATTAAATTCTTTCTTTTGGTTTGTCTGTAACGTTTGACCATTTTAGCTGAATTTATTTGCAACGAAGCTTGCATCATTCAAGAAAAATATTGGCTGCGTGTTTTGGATTAACTAAGACTGCGATTTTGGATTACCTAAGACTGAAGGTATTAAAAATTGTATTAAAATAAATAGATATTTAGATTGCATGTATTTAATAACTTCCTAACGTTTGAACGCAATAATTGGTAAGAATCTACCCCCCCATCCTGTAAGAGCACTTTTTTTGTATATTGTCATTGACAAAAGCCGTTTCTCTAAAAAGGTAGGAAATATTTTTAAATATGATAATATCAACAGATTTTTTCTAGAAGATTTGTAGTGGTTAAGGTAAATCATTGAGTGAATATTTTAATTAGTTCTTTAAATATTAGATATTGTAGGCATGCAAATCTTTATTGACGCACTCAATAGAAGTTTTTGAAAGTATTAGTGAGCCCTGTTAGGAATATTTAGGTCCGTGTAGGATCGTAGTTTAGTATTGTTAGGTAATTCCATTTTAGTCGACTTAGTAGTAATAGTATTTCTTTAACCGCTCTAAATTGTTAGGGAAAAGTTTTAACGTAACACCCGTTTTTTTAACGTAACGTTTTAACGTAACGTAACGTTTTAACGTAACACCCGTTTGACCCGTTGGTTTAAATATGAAATCATTGCAGCAAAACACTCTTTAGTACCCGCTCCATGTATCCTGAAAATATGGTGTACAAGATTGGACAGGATCATGATTGTGCTCCCCTCTCTCCCTTTAAGATTGTTCTCTTAACTACATTTATATTGAATTAATATTGCTACTTTATTGCTTTTAATTGATTCACTTCCATGCGAACAGTCATCCAGACGTGCGTTAGCTCGTAGTTACTGAAACGAAAACATATTCGATAAGAATTCTTTTTTAAATTTAGAAGAGATTAAGAGTAGAATTTTTAAGATAGAAGAAATATGCCGCAGGTGACAAAATTGATACAATAATTATTAACGATACACCTGCATCTACAACGAGTAGTGGCGTGTAACTCGGTTTCAATTATTACATGCTCGCGTCGAAAGAGGATATTCATAATAACATAACGCAAGGTTAATTCAGTCGTTCTGTAGAATTGGTTTTATTTATTTCTAAATGCTTCATAGAATTGTAGCAATTGCTTTAAAGTGAACCGGTACGCATTCGGGAACGAAGAAAATTGTGCCTTCATGGGTTGGTCTTCTTCTCCCTGCACGGTTCGTCCAGTGGACCTTTATTTTCCATTTGTAAAAATTCGTTTGAATGGATTGCATTATGGCGTTTCACTTTTATGTGAAGTTGTGAAAATATACACAGTTTTACCAATAGTGATATTTTATTTTAAGTAAATATTTAAGATATTTGCACGTAACGTTACAGTCAGTGAAAACGAAAGAAAAAAAAATGAAGTAAACCTTTCTGTTTTGATGTATGCCATTTGAAAATATTGGCCGTACAAAAAAATATTATCTCTTATATTAGGCCAAATAAGTTGCTTCATTACAATAAAAACAGGATCAAAAGTTATAAGTATAACAAAAATAAATGAATTCTAATTTGTAATAACACACGGGGACGGGAGTTTTGATATTCTGTTTTTGATTGATTCCAAACTAAGGAACACTTTAGAGATATCAACGAAAGTGAAATATATCACATTCTGATTTTTATAGTTTTATGTCGCAATGAAATTTCACTTCTTGAGTGAGCGGAGGAAACAAACGTAGACCTATTGTTTTGGTTAGGACTTCGTAGGATTGATAGGCGTTTTATTTTTGGGAATATGTTGCAACAATCTTAAAGCCACTGTCTATAAATAACGTATATCAGAATTATACGCTAAGTTTCAGGCAAATCATCAGTTTCTACGATTAAACAAAAGATGTCCTTTTGATTCAAAAGAAGCTATTCCATTTCCGCAACTTTTATAAGAGAAACAAATATCTTCTCGTGTCCATATACAGTTTGAATTGAACGAAATATGTTGTCTGAATATTTTAGTCAGGAATAAGCTACTTTTGACAATAATCATCTGCGATATTATGAAGGCCATCTCATAAAAAATGCAAAAAAGTTAATTTTGGTAAGTAATGGAATGCACTGCTTTTCTGTGCAACGCCTCGTGTAAAATGTAACGAACTTTAATCTAGTTGACATAAAAAAGAATTTAAAATCTGAATAAAAACCCACAGTAAGAAGGGACTCAGACTTCTGAATAGCTTGGAGCAAAAATGCGAAACTAAACCAGGCGTCTCTGTGTAAGTCGAACGATAACACAGGAACACAAAAAAATGTCGTCAGACCCAAAGACGAGACACATGTTTCTCGATGTATTTCAACGCGCTAAATCCGAATCTGAAGCCATAGTGGCGAGATCACCCTCCATTTTTTTAATGGCGAGAAACCAGTGTGAAATTGTATATTTTGTTTTGTTTTTGGGCGTTGTTGTCTGACTCAAAGATTTGACACATGTTTATCTATGAATGTTGACGCGCTGTATCCGAATCTGAAGACAGAATCCCGCCACCACCTTCGTTTTTTTTTAAATCGCGAAAAACACCCTAAAATTTACAATTACAATTTCACGGTGATTTTCGCGAAAAAAAAATGGAAGGTGATGGCACAATTCTTACCACAGATTCGGATTCAGCTCGTCGAAATATATAGAGAAACATGTATATCAAGTCTTTGGATGTGACAACTTTTTTTGTTTGTGTTGCTATGTAATCGGAAATAACTTGGAAGTTTTAAGTTTATAGCGAAAATAAAACTACAATTTCAGCGGGAAAAAAGCTCTGAGTCTATTCACGTTCATTTCAGACGGCATACATATATGGGGATATGCGTATGTGTGTTGTAGACGCAAAAACACTGTTCTTTTTAGTAATTGTGTTTAAAGTGAGATTTGAATTAAATTGGACATGTGGGGGCGTTGTTAATGATTTATTCGTTTCAACTCAAGCGCCCCTGAACTCTATGCAACCCGCCCTACAGGCAGGGATTAAGGTGCGTCTTCACTGCGTCTAAGTATTCTGTCCCTGCGATTGTGAAATATCGGTCGGAATTATTACTTGAAGCGCGGACAAGAAAATCAAATTTCACCAAGATAGTGTCAGTGAACGCATGCCGAAATGTGAGGGAGAACGTTTTAACAATAGGATATTCGACAACCATGTCCAAACGAGGACATAGAACAAACTGATACTTACGAAATGGTCTTTCATCTATTAGATTTTTTGCTCAGCGTAACGCAAAACGTCATTAACAAGTTCTTTACCCACAGTGTATAATGTGTAGTAATGCACTGCAATAGCGAAGCATTACCGGATCCACTAGTTACATAACAATCACAGAAATGTGATTGCGTTCATTTTTTATCCCCCTTTGTGACAGTTGTGGTTACCCCACCCTCCTAAAAGAGAACGTATGTGTATGGCCTTGACAACGTCTTGTGGCGTAACGAATGCATAGTGCGCCAAGTGTGACGAACGCGTCTCGCGGTGCTCCGCCCTCGGTTGATTTTTAGTCGGGCCAGCCACGCTTGCCAGCTGCACTTGCTGGTGTATGGCCCACATTTCCGAAGCCTTGAGGCCGCGAGACGGTGAGTCCTCAGACGCAGTGCTCGCCCTCGGCCCAACGCGGAGCGTCGACGTCAGCGTGTCACCGCGAGCGGTGGCGATGGCGGGTTTCATGCTTGGGAAAACCAACGCTCGTCCTCACGCGGGAATTGTAATACATATCTAGAAAGTATTTCACAGAGTAAAATACAATATGTGGAAGTCGTGAACCTGCGTTTTAGCCTCTGCGTGTGTGTGCGAACTTCAACGATAGAGTTGTTTCGGAAATCATGTGAGAAGTATTTACAAGTCTGGTGATTACGATAAATAGATATTGTTCGGAACTCTGGCGGCAGTATGTGCTGCGATCTATATTTCCATCGTACTCTTCACGTTTCAAATCATCAGGTTGCCTCTAACGTGCATCATTTCGCTTAACGCTATGCCCTACTGACAATCATGCTTGAGTAGTAGCTTTATTTGAGTATGCTGACTCGTCGAACCGTCGAGAATGCCATATTTTCGGTACCGGTGATCTTCATATACTTCCGTCCCGTTTCTGGACACCGCTTCTCGCAACAAGTTTGAGTTCGTGGTTTCAGGATGCACTTTCTTTTGGTTGTGTCGTCCAAAATCGAAACATCAACCGATGAGAATTGTGTGCTGTAATTTTTCTTTTGTTTTAATAGATTTAATGGATTAACTGAGAATTTTTTTCTCGTGGTTTCCAATGACAAGTCCATTTTACTAATATGTCTGATGGCAGAGGCTTCTTTTTTCGGTGCGACCCAGGCCGGCCCTGCGCTGGGCGGTTCATCCGGCCGGCGTCGGATTTATGGGCGCGTTTGTAACGTTTACCTCTCATCCCCTCGCCGCGAGTTTATGGGCGCGGGATGGCGGCTTATAAAGTTACCGCGGGGCGGCTCCTCGCGTGCCCCGCGGCGCTTGTTGCGCGGCGACCGCCCTACCCGCCCCCACTCCTGCCCCAACCCCCTCGCCCGCGCACCGTCTCCGCCTCCCCTCCCCCTCTCGTCACCATCACCCATTGCCCGCCGCAATAGGGTGTTGAAAGACCCTAAACAATGTTTTGTGTCGTTCTGGCTTTAAAGGTAACTAATGTTACGATTTTGGACAGGAATTAGGTAAACGTGTGATCTTGTCGCGACTATCCCGATGTATTGTTAGAACACAAAAAAATGTCAATGTTTGAATAATTGATTGATTCATTTATGTTTCCGGATACGCCAACAACTATGGTCATTAGTTTCGTTAGAGTAGTGTATGATTTTTATGCGTAGTGGTAGCGGTGTTCCTCTCCTGCTGGCTAGTGAGTTCCGGCGCTGACATACACGTCCACTTGCGAGGGATTTTCCTTCCAGGTACCTCGCAGCGGCGCACCGCCCCAGTCGAGAAAAGCTCTAATTTCCTGACATGTGTGATATTGTAGTACATGTATGCGTAAGTAAGAGATATAATAGGCCAGGGATAAGGAAGGAAAGATCGCGCGCGGTCCGTGGCCCATTTGGTTGGGTACTGCTCCGGCATTCACCTGCTATTGATTGGAGAAACTACAGAAAACTATCGATTTTCGTGGTTTCTCCGATCAATGCCAGGCGAATGCCAGAGCAGTACCCTAACAAACGGGCCACGGACCGCGTGCGATCTTTCCTACCTCTTGCTGGTATCCTCTCCCCTTACACACCCACTTACATGCTCTACACTACCACACATGCCGGGAGACCGGTAGGGAGCTTAGAGCTTATCCCAGCTGGGGCGGTGTCCCGCTGGTGGCAGATACCTGGTTGGAGAGAACCCTTCTAGCCGACGGTAAGTTGGCGCCGGATCTCGCCATCCAGCGGGAGAAGATCACAGCCACCTCCCGATGAAAAAACATGCACTTCACTTACGGGACTAATAACATCTGTATTTTACGCATCCGGAATCACTAACAACCAAACCACGGAAAGCTACCGATCAGAGCAGCGAGCCGTTACAATTATCTTTCAGACAGCAGCTGAATTCAACCTATAGCTCGACAACTTAGAAAAAACACTGCACTGCGCATGCACGAAAAGTGGCGGAGGGGAAGGTTTCCTCTCTTAGAAGCCCAACTTCCCCGCCTGAGTAGCCGCCGCCGCCGCTCCTGGGTGGACGGGGGCAACAGCCTTGACGTCCGTCCCGAACCCTTGAGTGTTGAAGGCTCGTATCTGTTTATCCTGCCAAGTCTAACGGTTTTTGGGAGTGAGAAATTCCGTATCGAGAGAAATGATCTTTCCTTCTCCTTACGTACAATTGCCACAATTGTTTGGAATTTTTCTTGCTTGGAAAGGAATCAGTTTGTGTGCGTGGGTGTAGATCTACGATTTATTGTTTTGCAGCATTTTCTAGTTTTTACGTTTCTGTTAATATGGCTTCGACTTCAACATCCTCGAGTGTATCAGGGCGACCGCTGAGAGGCCAGACTCGTGAGTAGTATATCGTTAGTGAGCGGCACAGTACCCTCGGCATACGAAAATCGCATGCAATAAAACAGATGCAAACATTGTAAAAATGACCAACGATGCGACAGGCGTTTCGGACGTAGGCGAGACGGTCAGCATCGACGCCGTTGAAAGTGCAGTGTGAGGACGAAGCGGGAGGACGCAGTTGCAAGAGCGAATCAGTTAACGTTACAGGCGGTCCTTGAGTTCAACCGAGCTCCCACTCGGGAGTAGTGGGAGGATGGCTTCGCGATGCCTCCGGAAGTAAGCGACGCCATGTTTCTTTCTAGTCGTCGAGCTATAGCTATGTAGCTATACTTTGATTTATTTAACGTGGCGCCTCAAGGTCACGAGCTAGAAGGAGAGGTTCACATGTTCATCCAATAGTTAGCTCCAAACCAAAAATGAAGTCGTAGGCTTCGGCGGCCGGAGTCATGTGAATGTTCTTGGCTGTCCGGGTGACGCCGCGGCAAAGGCAGACCAGCCCTGAGGAATGCCACGAAAAGATGGTCGAAACGTTGGCAACACAGCCTTCGACGCGGCGTCACCCGGACAGCCAAGATCATTAACTCCACCAAAAAATTTAAATCGTAACGAAGCTCCCGATTACATGACAGTGTGCCCCTCTTCGTCCAACTCGTGGCTTTGAGGCGCCACGTTAAATAAATCTGAGTCTAGTCTCGAAAATCAGTCACTATCGGGGGTACAACCCTAGGGCCTCCCCGTCAGAGGCAATGACAGTGCTGAGTCAGAGCTAAACTCAGCTGCTAGTTTGAATGGACTACAAATGCAAATTAAACTTATCGATTCGTGAGACTGCGACTTTCGCCTTTGGCTAAGTGGTGGGGAGAATCCAGAAATTAAAATTGATTTCTGGTGAGAACGAACTAAATGGTCGGTTCAAGGCAACATCGTATTATCGCATTAAGATATTAAAAATGGGTTATTGAAATGTTTTAAATAATGACGTCGATTTTTTTAAAAACATTTTCGTGGGAAAGTCGATTTAAGAACTGATATATTAAATATAATGGAAAATGTATAAAATATAATTGCTCATCACTATCGCCGTGGTTTGTTTTGCCTAGTCTAAAATATTCTTCCTTGAGAGGCGAAATCACACACTAAAAGAAATGGTGTGTTCAAAATCGACAGTACCGGTGAAAAAAATATAAATGTTACCAGCGAAAAGACCGGGGACCATAATTGGGTCGGCGTCCGAAATTTCGGCAGATTGTGGAAACCTATCTTCTATGTGTTGAGGATTTACTTGAGAAGGATGATCAGCTTGTAGTATAGAGGGGTGCTGATTATTTGTTTTATTATGGGTATTTCTCTGGCATTCGCTTGAATGTGCCGAATCTAAACCTCAGTCAGATCAACTGCGTTCGTCATGCAATGTGCACAATCAACTTAGGTGATTAAGGTTGGCCTGCAAAGCCATCACCTTGGGAAATTCGAACCTAGGATCTACCAGCCTACAACGCATTGGGTACTGGGGAGGTGGACTAATGGAAATTGGCAGTACTCATATCGGAAATGGCAAAGAGAAAAACGAGCAAGGATCGTGACTGAGTATTCGAAATCGGCAGCTTAGAAACAGGCTGTTTTTCCTGACGTGACTGGTGAGAAGAATAAACGAAGAGCCTCATGAATACGGCTCGTGCTGACAGACTTTTTCTCTTTGGGACCCAACTCTCGAACTTTATTTAAATCATTTTTCGAAGACAGTTGTTAGGTGATGTATTACATGAAATCATGAATTACACAAGTTACATACATGTATGTGTATGTTGTTGAACTTATGGCAGTATAGTGATGGAAAGAAACAGAAATGTCTAAACAATAAATTCTAACCAACATAAAGCTATTTTACAATCATTTTAAAGGAACAACAGCAATCTATTCCTTTACATTTTTTTTATTTCTTTAAATTATTAAATTACTGTTTTTTTGTTAAAATACATTTAATTTCGACATGTTACTGGATAAGTCCCAATAACTATCTTTTTGGATTAACACATACTCATTTTCGAATTTGATAAACACAGGGATGACAATGAAAATCGTTCCTCTTTTGATAAAACAAGTTCGAGACCGATTTCTTGAAGATCCCCATGTTACTTACATACCTAATTGTCGTTACATCTGGCTAATTTTTTTTTAATTTTACAGGATCGTTTGATCTAAAGCTTGTCGCTGCATACTATTTCCGAGCGGGTTTTCAGCGCACATCCTTCCCCCTTCGAGAAGAGCTCCGGCTCAGCTCACGTGGCCACAACGAAGCCTGTCACGTGGCCTTTGACATTTGCAATTTTCTCCAAGACACGGTTTCGTGGAAAGAGTTCTGTCTTGCGTATCTTGCGAACGACGGAACAATGAGGACTTCGCGGAAGTGTCACGTGGCACGTCATTGGCTGTTGCCCAGCGTCACGTGGCGTGGGGGGAGGAGGGTGAGCGTCGCACCTGCTGCTGGCGTCATTCCGCGCTGCCTCCTGCGTGCCGGGTTCCTCGCTTTTGTGGAGTGGGAATGCCACGTGCTGTGTTACGAAAGCACCGACGCACCGGGGGTCGCATCTGCTGCCGGCGTCTGAAAGGAGCTCCAGCGGTTTGACGCTGTATCCGAGCTGACGTATCTCCAAGAAACAATATTTCAGAAAGGGAAATTATTCACAGCCTTATAGTTTAAGCTTGGATTTGACAGTTTTCGGATACCGTTTAACGTTGGAGAAATGTCAGTATTGAACATAATATTTACCATATTATAAAACCAGAAAACAGAACAGAAATGGAGATAGTACGTCACTTTAAAAATAAACTCTTCAATTCTGGGACAGTTAACCATATCGTGCCATTTTGGAATACAACCTGCATTTCATAAGCCAGTACGTGATAGTTGGACTAGTTTACGCAATCCGTTGAACTGACAACGAGACACTTCTGCGCTCTAATCGTAACGTCCCGCGGCAATCTGTGTACCTAGTTTTTTCTTAGTACATATTTCCTTCTGCGTGTACGTCTTATCGACGTACAACCTATAGATAACACTGATCGACAGTTATTTAGTTAAATGGCTAACTGTAACGGTTTCTTATGTAGTTTATTTATTTATTTATTTAGTCAAAAACAGCCAAAAACTGTATGTGACGTATGGGGGAGAAAATCATCTGCGCACGCTTTCTTGAGTTTCAGAATCCCTTCCCAACAATTTAACTATTAATAGTTGAAATATTAATAATAATAATAATAATAATAATAATAATAATAATAATAATAATAATAATAATAATAATAATAGCAACAACAAATTTAAAAAAGCGAGAGATTAACATTTCAAAAACTAGATATTTTCGTTGCCAAATTATAGAGAACTTATTTTTAACGGTAAAGAAACGATTAGACTTGATTTTTCTGTATTGTTAACAAAATAGAAACTCACCCTAAGCTCTACTGCCACTACAAGCAAAGGAAAGTTCAACAAAACGTGCGCATAGTGAAGCTACATTTACGTCCAGAAGCAAATCAAGGGGCCATCTCAGCATTTGCTCAATGGATCAGGGAAACTGGACAAAAACCTGATCGAGATGGAGGTCATTGACCCGGAAGTACATTATTTGTTACAGGCATATTGAGTCTTTTTTTAAAATTATACAATGCAAATGTAAACTAATTCATTATACTATATCTTGTTTTGTTAAAGTAAACCTTGTTTCTTTTTGGTGATAAGTATAGTCTCTAATTGTATAGAAACAGTTTTGCAGCAGAAAAGATTTTACTTTTAATTTAAATTTGTGTACCAATTTTAATTGTTTAATTTCATCTGGCAATGCATTGTAAAGTAGCGTACATGTATTGTATGTGAATTTCTTGTAGTGAGCTGTTGATGCTGACACTTGATGAACATAATTTCTACGTCGAGTATTGTAACTATAAATATCAGTATTACATGAAAATAAGTTCCCACCGTTAAGTAAGTCAGTTTTGACAAATACTACAGACTCATAAATAAATAGGCAAGGCAATGGTAAGATTCCAAGCTCAATGAAAAGAGGCTTGCACGGATCACGTTTGCTATGCTAATGCCCAACACAACCACAAGCGTTGCCCACCGGGCTCAGTTTGTGTGCAATAGCACATTTACTAAAACGATATATACTTCGCAGATACATGTAGCTACGTTTCGTTTTTACTGAAATGCTAGTTGCTTGCAGATTTATCACAAGAAGGTGTATGCTATTATAGATTTGACCAAAAATATGAACTAGATGGCAGAGCGATCGTATCGGTTTAGCAACTTCGGGAATTGTGAAGTGAACTGCGGTGACACAGGTTCACGGCGCGCCGACTCGGCACTTGTGTACGTGAATCACTACACGTTAGTTGCGCCCTACGTGTCGAATGACAAAGTTGTTAATACCTGTATAGAACACGACTCAGATTCATCTTGGGTTGGAATGTTAATTTTTGTACGAACAGATGGAATGCCGTGACAGTGTGTAAACCATCCAAATAATTTCTGTTATGTGACTGGGGAGATAACTTCAAAGAGCCAAAGGTGGAATATTACTCCCTTAATATGAAAGGCAGATGAATTGTATTTCGGATATCGAATCGGTGATCAGGACAAATCGTGGGTCCCTCATATTTGCTGTACGTCTTGTGTACAACATTACTTACAATCATTCTTGTGTACAACATTACATTACGTCTTGTGTTACAACATTACTTAGTGTTTGGCTTAACGGAAATTCGCGTTTATGCGATTTGCAATTTCCATGGTATGGAGGGCACTACGCAGACTGTTATTTCGGCATTGCCAAAGTTGCTGAAATAACAAGCAAGATCAAGTAGACCATTCAATATTGTTACCACCTTCAGTTATCAAGCTTGTTTCTCACAGCCACGACCTTCCTACCCGAGCCCCACCAAACAGTTGGAGTTTGCATTCCGAAAACTATGGCAATTAATGTTTAAACCAAAGTACAAAAAAGGACGATATTGAAGACCCAGATTTCGGTGGAATGTGTACAAAACCATTGCGAAAGATGGGTACCGCATGATGAAAAAAAAAACCCTCGTGAAGGCGTGCCTTGGCTCGCGAGGCGTAGAGAAAACGTCCCTTTCGCAAATTGTCTACTGTCCGCCAGATCGCCCTGCAACGAGGTAGCCAGTTGGACGGCGGATGCGAGAGGGATTGGGGTGTGGGGAAGCTCAACTGCCCCCACGCGATTGGCGCCCTATGCCAGAGGCTCATTGGTGCTAGAAAACATCATGACACTCGCACCTAATACTTGGCGTCACCACGTTGAATGGCGGGCGGGTCGGGGGAGTTGCTTGGTGACAGGCGAGGGCGACCCGTGATGTACTATTGGTCTGTGCGCTCAGCTTCTTCCTCTCGGTTCTAGAGGTTAATAGCGTTTTCCATTCGTTGCACTGAAACCCTCCCTAGCGCAAGGCAAAAGCGTCATCGCTTCGCAACAGCCCTGCCTCACACGCGTGAAGGTCAGCTGCGAATGAAACGAATTTCTGAACTGATAGCCGTTCTTGGTCTGTGTCACTGACAGAACTCGAAAAATAAGAATTTTGAAGTTTGATCGTTGATATCATTTTTATGATATTAATAATTTTATTATTATTATTATTATTATTATTATTATTATTATTATTATTATTATTATTATTATTATTATTATTCGAACTTGTATAAAGACTTTTAGTAATTCTTACTCCTTGATTCATAAATTATTAAGTGATTTTTTTATTTAAACACTAACGAAATCTTCAAACAATTGTGGAATTCTCAATTTTCGAGATTTGCCAGTGATCGTTATAGTATACTAGATTTTGAGCCGAAAGACTTCTGCATAATTGTTAGGTTATGGAAAATCATAAACATATTAACATGAGCATTTCCGCTGGCGTATGTATGCGCGAGAAACATTTCTGGGCACTTATATTCGAATGGTTTTGTAAGGGCATTAGTCACCGTTTTTATTTTTACTTCATTAGCGTTTCGAAACTGAGACCTACAAGTATACCTACTTACTTGTATACCTACACTTTGGTTACTAAATAGAGCTGAATTTGTTAACATGAATTTATTCAAGATTGAATGTTAGTAAAACACATACTGATATTCCGAATATCGCGCAAGTCACAAAATTATTTTAAAACATTTTTTGTAAAACATGGTATACTCCATCATTCGAAGTATCCCTGCGTGACTGAAGATCCTGCATTGCCCTCACAATTTCAACACGAATCCAAATCAACATTTATAACTTTCGTACCTATCCTCACAATGGTCGGGTGTAATGGACAGTATTGTCGAGTTCCTCAGTGCATGTTAGGACGCCCTGCTTCCGTGTCATTGTGAGATTGGAACATGCGCTCCTTTGAACTGGTGCGCCATAGCGGTCAAATGGGACACGAAAGCTGCCCTGAGTGCGCACCAGTGCGGCGAATGGAAAAGGCTGTATATTACGGTCTATCCACGTGGCATTCGTGGTTGAGAAGGCATGTTTGCGGCGACGGTTTTCTTGGGGGTTTTCCCGTTTTCCCTGCTTTTCATTTCCCCATTGTTCCGCCAGTATTCAAATCATATTAGCTCCCACAACTGCCTCATCAAAACCACTCATTTCAGAATCATTCACGTTTCATCTCAAGATGAGAATAAAGATGCCCGGCGGTGGCGTATATGAGGGCACAGCTGCCCATCATAATTTAAGCGCAAGCTCTACGGAAGTGTTTTTGGACGCGATTCACCGCTAGGGGCGATATCTGGAAGGGGAAATTCCCCGCGAACCGATGTGTAGGTCGGCACGGATCTCACCGTCCAGCGGGAGAGAAACATCGTCACCCCGGGGTAAAAAGTTCACTACACAAACGGGACCAATGACCTTAGCAGTTGACGTGCCCGGAAACACCAGTCAATGCATCAAGGAAGTATTGAATGGACGCTGTTGAGAGATAGTCGCCCCTGGCTGCCCAGCCGCGGTGCGAACCGACCCCTCGACTACGACGAATTTGCCCTCCCCCCCTGCGGCGCTGCCCGTGCTCGCGTGCCGCGCCACCCCCGCCCCCTGCTTCACCCCGTCGCGTGTTCGCGCCCGGCCGCCCCCGGCAGCCCCCAGCCCTCCCAGGCACTCCTCGCCGCTGACGTGGGCGTCTTATCGCGCCGCTTTCACGGCCACTTCCTTGTGCTGGCCCCGAACTCCCCCGACCGACCTTCGGGGTAGCCGGCTCGCTCTGGCCGACTTTACCTTCGACCTCTTCAGTCACGTGTAGCAAGATCGCCGCTGTGTGTTTTGCCTGAAAAGTTGTAGGCCTTTCTCACTCCCGTGTGCAAATTTGTCCAAAGCTCTGTATTGAACTCAATGGTGGAAACATCCGTTAAAATGGACAATTATTATAACGTTGAAGTCTACTCTTCGTTGTCGAGACAAAAGTGGGTATCTATTTTTGTGGAAAAATACTGTAGGATGGAGCCACCATTTCAGGAAGGGTTTGAAAAAACTAATTATCGGAAATATTGCTAAAAATCCAATGATATAAATTAAGATAATTTCACAATTTAATTGGTTCTATATAGATATTATTTTCCTATTATATTATATTTAAAAATAGGTATTGCTGGAGAAAATTAAATCTGGAAAGTTTTATATCAAATGTAAAATTTTTAGGACACATATTCAGACACAACAAATTCGGACTGTAAAATAGGAAAAGGAGACCTGGAATGAAAATTTTAGAACAACTTCAAACCGAAATACACTTCAGAAACTATACAGAGATGAAGAGGACATTGCGGGAGCAACTAGGCACTCTTTGCCTTCAGGATGAGAATGATAATGAAGTTTTATAGCTGTTTTATTTTTCAAAAATAATAAATTAACCCTTTCTTGTAAAGTCGGGCCAGGCGTTGTAACAGAACTAGTTTTCGCAATTTCGTGCAAGTCAGTGGAGGTCACAGAAACGAAGAGAAATGAATTATTCGTGAGTGTGAGGATGCTAAGAAGAATCGTGTGAAGAGAGCCATTTTGAAAATGAGCGTCAAATCCGTGTTTTCTTTCATTAGTGACGAGCTTTAGTGTGCATATTTTTCAAATGGCTATTGACAATTGACAAGTGGAAAAAAAATTGAAACTAAGTTATTGAAAATTCATACTGATAATTAAATTTCCTATTTGTTAGCAGTTTGAACGTAGTACTTTTGAGAATACACGAACCGATTACTTGTTCGGTAAATAGTTTTTGAAAATTATAGGCATTCTTTTTTTTCGCGTGCATTTCGGCAACTCTAGCTAAAAACTTGGGAACGTAGGTTCTCTGCGACCCAGTAAGAATAACCTTGTGACCTGTTGCAAGAATACCTCGCGCCGTTTTCGCAGCAGTTAGTGGATACTTGGAATTTGACACCGTTAATTCTTAACCCATTGGATTTTTTAAACTCACTTACGTAGACAAGATCTCGGCATAGAACATAAATCGTTTATATGTTCGCCTTTAATATAATTAATGTATTCTAAAAATGTTGAAACTACGTACCATTTCCCGGAAAAGAAATAACCTAAAACAGCTACGCGTTACTCGTGCAAAATAAATTTTAAGAAGATTATATAGTGTATGAAGCTTCTCTTTTGCGTGATCGTTGAATTTGCTTCCCGTTTTTTACCGCTGTCTACAAACGAATTGTGTGGATTCCTCAAGAAAAGTGAGTTGGGAGTGAGAAAAACGTGTGCATATCTCGCATTTGTTTGGAGACACCAGTCTCCAACGTTCAGTTATTTCTGAACGGAATATTGTTTTCTATCGCTTCATAATTCTTTTCTCCAGAAATATTTTCGTCGTCCTTTTTCGTGACATCATTTTTATGTCGTCTTTTCGATTGAAAATATTGGTCTCTGCATTGTTGCGCCAAAAGACTCGTATTGACTTATGAATTTTCCCTCCTTGACAATAAATCTATTCTTAACTCACATGCTCCCGTTGCAAACCATTCCTCTCGTACAATTTTGTCTCGGTTCTCTGTACAGTAGGCGATAATTTGACACACATGTACTGTTGCCTACACATGTACTGTTGAACAGAGTGAAATCCCTTGGAGCACAAATTAGGCCTATCACCCGTTCGTTGGAATAAGAGTGGGTGGCAGACTAAAAAAAAGTTGGACTCAATGGTTTCTCGTCCATGTGGTTGGTTTGTTGGAGTTGTTGCATGCATTGTGTTCTATCATTTTCATGAGACGAACATCAAGTTTCCCAGTCTACACAGAGTTGTTCGTAAAAGTCGCACACGACAGAATTATAAGTGTTCTTTCAACGGATTGTCTCCCTTTTTATGTCAGTTGCTTTTCGGTATTCAGATAACAAGAAGAATAAATACGCGCTAAATAGACGAGCAACGTCTTGTTTCTTTTGATAATGGTTGAAGGAGATTTTAAGAAGGTATACACCATTATGAGAGTTCTTTGTACTCTGAGAGTTGGATGTAATTTTTCGGTAAGGTTGCAATCTTGCACAATACAATCTCCACAGCATTTACCAGGGTTCTAGTCCCCGCGGTGGTGAATTTCGACACAAGCTTCACAGCTAGGTCGAATTCAGCCGATGTCTGAATTCTAGTGGCCGGTTGATCTGAACGCTAGTTTTCTGTGGTTTCTCCGGTAAATACCAGGCGAATATCCTAACAAGTGGGTCACGGACCACGCGCGATCTTTCCTTCCTTGACCTATTATTTTCCTTTATTTACTACACACTTGAGCCAGTCCACGCCAAATCGCACAAAAAAGACCAAACTTTGACCTTCATATTTTTAATTATTTTCTATTTTTTTCTATTTATCATGTGGATCGAATAAGTTAACACGTGTATTTTTATTTTTTTCTAACTTCATTATTTTCGGAAATATTGCATGATGAAATTTGCTAAAAATGACGGGCATCACTAACTTAAAAATATTACATATTTGAAATGCACTAATTATAGAAACTCCGTTCAAATTCTATTCGAAACTTGAAAACATGTTTAAATTTTCAGATTTTGTGAAATATTAAATTTCCTAAATTTTCAATTTTAAAAATAATAAATTTTGAAAATTGAATATATTTATAAACTCGGTGAGCTAAAATTTTGTAAAAAATATTAATAAACGTACTAGAGTATTGTTGACAACTCCAGAAAAAATCAAAGTGGAATCTCGGTAACTTTAAGATATATTAATGTTTTACGAACCAGTGTGCAGTAGATTTCTGCAACAGACGCGTTTCTTGCGTTACTGGCGATCGGTTTGATTGGATGAAGCAGTAATTTCAGTATTTCTTGGGGTAGTATAACAACGTTTGTGTTTGGTTATTAAATGACGCGTTCTTGAATCACGTTATGACTGATATTTTGAAATTTTCTAGTCCCTTATTACTCACTTCAAATATTTGTACTGGCTTACCTTAGAATTCCTGAACTTTCGACACAATGTAAAGTTCTAATGCCTATACCGAATTTACTTTCAGGACAATATTCCATTTTCTTCATCCAACTTTTTAGTCACTTTTATCACGTGTTTGGCTGCTGCAAAGTGTCTTTTAATTTTATTGTATCTCCAACTTTCAAACCGGTAGCGGTAGCTCAGTGCATCAACTGATGTCACTGCAGCGCCTCTAACCGGGAGGTCCTAGGTTCGAGTCCTAACGGCGGCAGGATTTTCGCCACTAGCTTTTCACCTAGGTCGAATTCAGCTGCTGTGTGGGGGAGAATTCTAGCGGCCGGCTGCTCTGATCGGTAGTTTTCCGTGGTTTCTCCGATCAACACCAGGCGAATGCCGGAGCAGTACCCTACCAAACGGGCCACGGACCGCGCGCGATCTGTCCTTCCTCTTCCTTGTCCTATCCTCTCCCTTACACACACACTTACACTAACATGCACTACACTACCACATATTCCGGGAGACCGGTCGGGAGCTTAGAGCTTGTCCCGACTGGGGCGGTGCCCCGTTGGTGGGAGAGTCCTGGTTAGGGGAATACCCGACTAGCCGACGGTAGGTCGGCGCCGGATCTCGCCATCCAGCGGGGGAAGATCACCGCCATCTTCCGAGAAAAAAACACGCAATACACTAACGGGACTAATGACCGAAGCAGTTGACGCGCCCGGAAACACGAAAAAATCAATCAATCAATCCAACTTTCAAAAATTGCCAAAATTTGAATTTTCAATGTCCTGTCATCTGTTGAGTGAAAGGATTCGCTAAGTTTCTTAATGTCTTTCTTGTCTGATTTTTCTATTGACGGCGAAGGATCCTTAGTGTGCAAAAAATTATCTGTGGTAGCACTTAGTACTGTCTGAAAGTTCTCATGGGAATACCGTTTTTGTTGCAATTTTCTTTTCTTCACGGGGGCATCTCCTATTGCAATTAAACTATTGTTTATCTTCTCTACATTCATTTCGCAGATACATAACGAACTATCTGAAGAGCTTAAATTGTCATTTCCCTGATTTCCACTGTTTTCACTACATTCACTGGGACTTTCCGCTACTTTTCGTTAATGCCCCGGGAGCCATTGATCTCGACGCTCTCTTCACTAACAAAAAGCATTTTAAGAAGCCAACTCCTTTTTTTCGGACTCATAAATTCGCCAATCTAATGACTCCTCTAAATCAAGTTTCACGAGTAAATCGTGGCTGACGAGGCTTTGAGATTTTCTTTTCTTAAAATCGGGATTAGAAAGATTAAATTGATTGAAACATCTGTCACATCTCATACGGTGATCGCCACTAATGTTGCACAGTGTACGCACGTTTCACAGAACACTCTCTAGCACTCTCCTCTTTATAAGATGCGTATTGCGACTGATGCTCAGAAAATTTTATTTACGTCCCTTGACAAGTTGTCTATTGTATTTCACGAGCAATATCAGGAGGGTACACCATCCCTAGGACCCAAAGGGATTCAGCAGTAAAATTCGTTTCACTGACACGAGGAAAAGCTGTCGTAGAATTCGTTTCACCATCCCTTCTGGGGACACAGTAAACATATGAGTTACTAATATTTTTTGAAACACTAATCTGGAAGAAGTAATTCTTTTCGGCACTTGTATCGAGACGGATCAAACACAATTTGTTAGTGGAGGGGCGAGAAGCGCGCGCCCTCATACTTACAATCGATTTTTCAATGCCCACTTTTTTCTTGTTGTGTTTTAAATAAAATTGAATAAGAAATACACCTATATTGTTTCAAATTTTCATCTGAGCGTGTTCATTTCGAAATTTTCATTTTAAAAAAAGTAATCACCATTTTTAATGTAATATTTATTTTTTGGAAAAGTAATTTACATAGAAATAAAATACGAATATCAAAGTACTAAATGAAACAAACCAGAAATTTTTATGTTAAGAATATTAGGAGCATCAATCAATCATATTTTGCGGAGTACGCATATATTCCAAAATTTAATATAGGCATTACTATACCAATAATCAATTTTCAGATAAATAAAGAAACATGTGTCCAGATTGAGTGTTTTTGATGTCCACATTAAAAAACCATACATTAAAAAAAGCCGTGTCAATTCTTGTGCGATTTGACGTGGAATGGCTCGTATTGGAATTCGTTTTGCTGTCACCCATCCATTCTGGGGACAGAGTGAACATCTGAAATACTAATAACTCTTGAAATCCAAATCAGGCAGACAGTCATTCTTTTTATAATTCTTCAGTGCTTGGATCAAAGATGACCGAACTCATTTCGATAGTGCATGTGTAGGCAGAGCGCACCCTCATACTTAAAATTGATTTTTAGAACAGTATTTGTAGAGTGTCCACTTTTTTCCTAGTGTATTTTATAGAAAATTAAACGACGAATACGCCTATATTTAAAAAAAATTTATCTCATCAAATTTATGTAAAAGTTTTCATTTCTTTGAAAAAAAGTACATTTTTTAAATAAAATATTTATTTTTTGAAAAACGTATTTTCAGAAGAATAAAATACACATTTCAAAGTATTAAATGAAACAAATCAGGAACTTTTATATTGAGTACTTTCGGAGCAACAATTGATCATATTTTGTGATGTGCGCGTAAATTCCAAAAATTAATACAGGCGGAACTACACAAATAATCAATTTTCAGGCAAATAAAAATAATAGTGTATCTTCTTTTGATGTCCAGATTTAAGAAAAATATTATCGTACATTTTAAAAAATGTCGTGTCAACTCTTGTGCGATTTGACGTGGAATGGCTGTCTTATGCTTACATGCACTACACTCCTACACATGCCGGGAGCTTAGAGCTTGGCCCGGCTGGAGCAGTGTCTCTCTTGGGGGAGATACTTGGAACCCGCATGCCGACTTCCAGTTCGGCGCCGTAGCTCACCATCCACCGGGGAAGGAATCATCGCCACATCCCTAAATAAAACTTTCGTGTCACAAACGGGACAAATTTCATATCAGCTTATAAAAATGCTACCATTTTTCAATAAATTATTTTTAATTAAAAAGAGAGTTGAAATTAAAATCACAAAAATTGTAAAATTGCCGTGAAAAAATCAAAGTTGACTATCACAAAGGTAAGGTAGTTGTGTATCGTTCCTTGATATTTCGATATTCATTTGGTTACATAGTTGAGTATTATTATGAGCGCCATAGCTTAGCAATGCTCAGAGCCCTAGTTTCAAATGAGCGCAAGGTGGAGCAGTACTCCTACCTACCTTAACAAAACACCAACCACCGCGTGCGATCTTTCCTTTCTAATTCTTGTTCTCTTTTCGTCACGTGTGGATACTCACTTACGTCCAGCACAGAATGTCTGGAGACCTGTCGGGAACTTAGAGCTTGTTCCAGATGGGATGGTGCGCCGCTGGCGGAAATATCCGGAATGAGGAACCCCCGAAACCGACGTGTAACCAGGAGTGGTGCTCAGTGCATCAACGAGTGTCACTGCAGTGCCTCTGACTGAGAGGTCCTAGGTTCGAGTCGCGACGGCGGCAGGATTTTCGACACTAGCTTTTCACCTAGGTCGAATTCAGTCGCTGTCTGGGGGAGAATCCAGCGACCGGCTGCTCTGATCGGTAGTTTTACATGGTTTCTCCGATCAACACGAGGCAAATGCCGGAGCAGTACCCTACCAAACGGGCCACGGACCGCGTGCGATCTGTCCTTCCTCTTCCTTGTTCTATCCTCTCCCCTTACACACACACTTACACTAACATTCACTACACTACCACATATTCCGGGAGACCGGTCGGGAGCTTAGAGCTTGTCCCGACTGGGGCGGTGCCTCGCTGGTGGGAGAGTCCTAGTTGGGGGGAAACCCCACTAGCCGACGGTATGTCGGCGACGGATCTCGCCATCCAGCGGGGGAAGATCACCGCCATCTCCCGAGAAAAAACATGCTCTACACTAACGGGACTAATGACCGAAGCAGTTGACCCGCCCGGAAACACGAAAAAATCAATCAATCAATAACATATTTTTCGATTATCTGGGAGTTGTGCAACCCTGCAACAGCACGGTCCGCCACAGGTGAGTTAAAATGAGCGATATATCCAGGTGTTGCTATCCGGGGCTGCTGGTCCGTCAACGGCACACCACCGCCCGTTTGCCCTCCAATCATTTCCCGCTGTTTCGACCCAGTGCGAGCCAACTGGCTCGGGCAGGCCGAGTCTCCACTGGTGGCTGACCCGCAAGCGGTGCGGCCGGGACGGAGGACGGGGTTGGAGCAAAAGCGCTTGCTGCACTCACCATCTGAATTCCGAAGAAATGCTCGCGTGGCGTTGGCCTTTTTGCATTAGCCCTCGCGATCGAGGACCGTTCACCAGTGTGACTTCATACTTTTGGGATCGGTGATCCTTCTCTCTACTGGTCATGCTTACGTTTTTTAGGTGGTTCTAATTGAATTTTATTCATTTTTATGTCAGGAAACTAATAACGTCGATTAGATAAACCTGTTATGAAAATTAATTTCATTAAAATACTATTTATTTATATTTCAACATCTTGAATATTTATACTTTCCTTATTTATTTTGTCGAAGGGCGGCGCTAGCCGAGTTCGTTTACTAAGTCACGTTCGTGAAGTCACGAAGGTTAAGCGAATTTGAGACTCGCGGGTTCGTGGTTGGGTGACCGGCCAGGAACCCCGGGATCCAACGCCGTCGAGCCCCTGGCCGAAGGGATAAAAGGCACTGACTGACTGCGACGTGACGAGACTTGACAAATATAGTAATTAATGGAGGATTACTCCAGAAATAAAAAGCACATTAATGGAGGATTACTCCCCAGTGCAAAGCGCTCAACGCCCCTTAAGGGGCTTGGAGACGCGTTGCGTCAAGGTGTAGACGCAACAAATTTTAAAAAAAGATATTATTCATCCTTACGTTTCAGCATATAAAACGCCACTCTCAATAGAGAGTGTTGTTTTCATGGTTCCGAAAAGGAGTTCAGGAAGCCATGAAAATCATTTCAAAAAATTCAATTGTTAGTGTGTTTGATTCGTTCTGTAATTACGGCCTCAGAATCAACCATATTTACTGTTTTAAATAAAGTGAATATACGTAAGGTGTATACATACAGGTTCAGCGAATATCCGAGAAAAAGATGATTTCAATCGGCTTTCCTCGGTAAACGTCAAGGTTCCGCTACCATAAAAGGACGGAACGCAAGGCGGGAGAGACGAATCACAACAATTTTCGCGCCACGTTGACTGGGTCCAGTCGGGGACTAATGCACAAGCGGGCAAGCGTTCCCGATTGCGGTCCTCAAGTTCATGAACGTGCTCGCAATATTAATTTTTAAATTGAAAAATGATAGTTTCTTCTCATAATAATTTTGTTTACGAAGTTCGACTTTGCAGTGTTATGAGGTGGCTCCGTATTTGGGTCGCGATGAAGACACTAAGATATTAATCTGGCCCTAGTTGAGACGTACAAACTCGGTCGTCTGCTCACTGTAACCAATCCTGAGTTCGTACTCCTCGAAATCTCTGTTCCAAAATTTAAATGATTTACTCTCAATCAAACACACTCCCAAAGGGAGATGACAGGAACATGTCAAACTGTAAAGTGGTAAATATACGTCGTCTGATTGGTGGAATGGATGATCAAATGCGTCGGCACTTGAGAGGGAGAATAGCGTAAACACTCAAATAATACTATTGATACGAAATAAACATGGAATGAGCCGGAGTCATAATTTTGACAATTTTTCGGAGTTAGTAGTGTCAAGTTTTGAAGAAGACTCACGCGTGTCTCAACATCGTGTACACTTTATCTCAACATAATGTATTGTTAGGAATAATGAAACATACCCAAACATCATTTAGCCTAATTGTAAGTCACTTTAATGGGCCTTCATTACAACAATTGCGTTCCCTCTTAAATCAATTTACTGAGGATATTTACATTTTTTAAAACGCATTTACTGTTTGGTGTTTATGCAAGAAAATAAAATAATAGATATTGACTGTCTTAGTTGCAATACATCAATGTGCTAGCAACGTAACGTTCTAACAACTGGGGAACAACATTGTAAGAACATTTTATCAACTAGGTCACAAAAGTTCTAGTTATTCACCTAACAACACAACAGCGTCCTAGCAGCTGAAACGTGAGGCCCTTCCGACTGTTTAACGTGTTATGAACTAGTGAACAACGTACCAAAGCAGCGTCCCCTGGCAAGCCAGTCTTCGCGGCCGCTTTGCCTTTCGCCCATTCAAAAAGGCTAGTTGCAAAACGTCGGCTGCCGTCCGAAGCGGCGTGGTCGCCCGTTCGAAAGATCCGAGACCCGCTCCGTGATCCCCGCCCCGCCCCGCCCCGCCCACCACCACCCGGCTGCAGCGCGCATTGGGCACTTCCTCTCTAATGGCTACGCATTAACCTACGGCGGCGCGCCACTTGCCCGCACTCGTCCTCACTCGCCCTCACTCGCCCTCACTCGCCCTCACTCGCCCACGCTCTTCCGCTTCGCCTCTGTGTCTTTTCGTCTCTCTTTCTCCACGCCTCTCCCCTTCGTCTATATTTCTCCCTCTCCGTCCCTCCGTCTCCACCTCTGTCCACGCCCCTCCCGTTCTCCACCTTAGTTTCTCCGTCTCTGTTCCTCCGGCGGCACGCCTGTCTTTCTGTCTCCGTCGCCGTCGGCGGAGACAGGTTCCCAGACGTGGGAGGCGAGCCACCCGCTCGGCGCTTTCCGGCTTCCTCGGCGCCATTAGCCACCCTGCGTCCGGCCGGTTGTTCTCGCCCCGCCCCCGCTGCTCCTCCCCGTCGTCCTCCGCGCCCATCCCTCACGGCCCTTTTCCCCGCAGCGGCGGAGCAGGGGCGGCGGCGCCCGGCGGCTCGGCCCGCTCGCCCACGCGACCCGCGCGGCTCCCGCCCACGCGCTTAGGAGCCATTGGAAGGTTCGGAGACGAACGAGCTGCTGGTTATGAAACTTGCGCTTCTTTCAACTCGGTGGTCAGCTTTCGATGGAAATGTCAAAGAATTTGACGCAGGATGGAAACGTCACGTTGTTTTCTATAGGTGAATAAAGGCAGATCATTTTTATAACTCGAAAAATTTAATATATTTCACATGTCTTCGAAGTATCAGGAAATTTGACGTAACGTTGATAATGCCTAGTATATGACATACATTGGTATAACGTCATAAATTATGAGAATTTAATAACATTAGGGAACAAACATTTTTTCATACCTCCAGGATGAAAGTATGTGATTTCAAAGGAAACGATCACGCTGATTTGGAAATCATTATAAAAATTTTCTATCACCCAAGGTTCAAAAGATACGGCCATATTTAGCATATGATATAAACAAATACTATATTATACTAATTTCCACACTGTTACTCCGGATATATTACTACAAAATATTATGAGCATGCTTCATATGAAGTAAGAACAAGTTTTTAAATATTTTTTGACGGTCAATTAATTGATGATTTCGTTGATGCTATTGTCTCGTAAATGCTCTAGAACAGCGCTGCCCCAAACCAAGCATTGAGCCGAGAGTGGCCGTGCTGGACCGTTGCAGTGGCTCGCGTCCCACTGGCCGTTCACTGGAGTCCAGCTGATTCAGCCCGAGCACATCCCACCCCCACCCCTCTTTTGTAGCCGTTCTCACACCTTAAGGAGTGGGGCGCGCCGGTGCTCTGCAGATAAATGTTGGGTCAGGACATGTTATGTCTGTCGTCCACTAGAGCAAGACTGTTCTAAAAAACAGGTCATGTGTGATATTAAGTTAGGAAATAACTTTACGGACATGTCATTCATGCAGAAAAATTATAACATTCGTTTTTGTAGGGCCTATTTGATCTGAAGCGTTCAATGAAATATTCTAACATGTCCCGACTGGGGCGGTGCCCTGCTGGTGGGAGAGTCCTAGTTGGGGGGAAACCTCACTAGCCGACGGTATGTCGGCGACGGATCTCGCCATCCAGCGGGGGAAGATCACCACCATCTCCCGAGAAAAAAAACATGCACTACACTAACGGGACTAATGACCAAATTAGTTGACGCGCCCGGAAACACGAAAAAAATCAATCAATCAAAAAAAGGAGGATGAATTCTTCCCCCAAAATTCAAATTAATAATGCAAACTGATTCCTCGTACAAGAAGTGAATCTTCTGAAAATGTTAGAAATATACGAGTATAAGTTGTTCGGGCCAATCATGGCAAGCCCACATTACGAAATAAGATGAGTAAAAAACTGAGTATGCGTTTTTGTGTTCTGATAAATGTGGCAAACCTTGATATTATTCCGTTCCTTTAAGGATTTTTAAGAATTCTAGAATATCACACCTTATGAAGAAAATTGACATTATTTTGTACGCTCAGATAAGGGACATTTCTTTAAACATGAAACAGTCCCTGTCTTATTTCACAATTTGCTAGTCCGACGGGAGTCCTTATTCCTTACGATGACTTGTGCGATATTGATATATCCCTGTTTATATATGTATAATAATTTAATAATGATACAAAACTCCGCAAGTGTGGCACTGCGGTGTAGGGAATTATCCCCCAGAGCTATATCCAACAGATTCATGAAAAAAATTCGCTTATCATATAGAAAGGGAACAATAGGCGCACGTGCAACCCTCAAAGCACGTTGCCTTCGTGCGTAATTCTGAAACGATGCGTCCAAGGCCCTTGAAATCATTTTTGTGTCAGAGCGAAACGAATTGTGGATCTTATGCCGTAATCTGCAGCATGAGACGTTCGTAGTTTTCCGACGTTCTATTACATATTTGGAGGACTATTTATTTAACAGAAAAACCATTTAAAAATTGTTTGTGACGTACTATGGAGAGAACTGTATTCTGTGCACATTATCATAAATTCTGGGATCCCTACCCTTACCCATATACAAGTTGAATTCTGAATACAGTTTTTGGTAACGAGCGGTTTGGGTGGTTGTGGCAAGAATCGATAAAGTATTCATTCCCGTGTAATAAAAAGGTCTTTATCCGTAGCACGGGTTGTCAGAAATATACAAAATTTGGTTTTAGTAAGAGGTTATTTGGACTTTTAAAACAATAACAAACTGCGGAATATTCGAACGAGTCCAACTATTTGGAAATTTTGTCCGAATTATCTGACTAATGATTTCAGACACTTTTAGTACTTATTCATAACAATGAACTGTAATCGACGAAACTCACCTTAATCTGAACAATAGAAAGCTATTTTGACGAACGTTAATATATTTCTTCCTTTCTCAGCTTCCTCCTAATTATTCCGAAATCCCTGTCGTTCGGCAAGAACAAATGACCTCTAACTGGAAAACGATAATATCATTGAATGTTACTGCACAAAGGGATCTTGCCACGGACTAGTTCCCTATCTGCAATAAACTGAGAATCGAAGGCGTTCCTGAGCCTGGGGTATTGTATGGCCAAGTTTTCTTTCTGCATTAAATGATGCATTGTCTCTCTCACAACCCTCCCGCCAATAAACAAAAATTCTGAAAAGTTGAACTAGTTGCCTTTCTGCAGTTAGCGGTTCATTCTAAAGTTGTACTTGATTGTTATTCGCAATTGACACGATATTGTTAATATGTGTCTTTGCTTTATTTTTCGAAGTATTAACCTTGTTCTTACGAGTTGACTGTACACACATCGTGTAGAGGTCAAGCTTGTACTACAATCGCATGCTATTCCAGCGTTGCCTTGCCTGCGACTACCGCAACTGCGTTTATTTATTACTGCCTCGTGCACTAAAATGTCCACTCTTGTGCTTGTCTGGTGTTTGTCGCTCGGATATATCCAGTTGTGGAGTTAAATCTACGCAAATTTTACTTCTATTGACATAATCGCTTTCTCGTTTTCTATTCACCGGTTACTACAAGAACCATTTCTTTATGCACTAAATAACCTCCGTTTTTGACATGAGGTCTACGGGTATCGTAAGCGATCAATCTATGGTTTTAAATCATGCACGTTATCTTCTGATTCCACGTTTCCTTTTCCATTTATACGCGTCTCGTCTTCTTGTAAAGCATTTTGTGCTTTTTTATTGACTCGTGATTTAATATGCAGGTTTAATATGCACGATCCTTTCTCGAGTTCAGATTCTAACATCTTGTCACCCCTCCTTCGAGTTTTTGCTTACGTTATTGTGATAGAAGCTCCAGTGATATCCACCCAACCCAAACGAACCTATATTCCCGGTGATGTACGAGCGGACTTCTACGTATATGCCGGAAACTGTTGAAAACAGTCATTGGAAAGGGGTGATCAGCGTAACACACACACACACACACACACACACACACACACACACACTCAGGCATTGCCAAGTTCCTATTCGCTCTCGTAACATCTTATACGTCGCATACATTTCGCCTACAGTGCTTTTTAATTTGCTTTTACCAGTTCTGCTGCTCGCCTTTTGTCGTATTATTTCCGCAAACGCCGTTTCCCTCCCAAGCACTGGTGGTAGTTGCCGACGTCGTTCTCTGGCTATTATTGTCTTCGCTCCGGCAGTTTCGCCGTAGTCCTGCTCTGCGCGATTGTCACCTCGGTCTATGCGGGTGTATTCTTTGTCGGTCGTCAGCCGTGTCGAAGTCGTCACTCGTATACAACTGTCGGTTTTATTGTTGTAGCTGTCGTCGTCGCCGTAGAGCCATTTGTCGCTCGTTCGTCGTCGCCGTACGACGACGACCGCTTTGTAATTGTCGCTGTTGAGAGATCGTCATGCCTGTGTAAGTCTCGTCTTTATTATCGTCTCACGTTCATCCTTTTTATCTTTTGCATCCCAATTTCCTTTGCTTTTACATTTATCTAGAAGGAAATGTCCCTAAAAACTTTACATTCCGAGATTCATGGGTGTATTATTCAAGTGGATATAATTATTAAAACCCATACTCCTCGTGAAGTACGAGCAGATCTCCAGTTACACATATTGTCGGGAAACTGTTTAAAACAGTCATTGGAAAACAGTAATCATTGTAACATCCGCTCTAAGGAAAGGGAGGAAACAGTGAAAAGGAAGGAAGAAAGAAAGAAAGAAAGAAAGAAAGAAAGAAAGAAAGAAAGAAAGAAAGAAAGGTAGCTTATGAAGATTACTCATTGTGGAGGTACTGCTCCGGCACACACTGTCATGGGTCGGGGAAGCCATTCGAATGACCGATCAGATTATTTTCGTTCGACGCCACCGTCATGCTCCTGGTGTAAAAATTCGCCACTAGCCCACCCGAAAATAGGATCTGGGGATATACGAAACTTCTGTGAAGGCAGTCGGTAAAAAAAGAGGAAAATGAACAAAGCCAATAAGTAAATCTCGATTACGCGACTTATAATAAATGAGTTTGCGAAAGATGCTTGCTCTTCGGCATTTGTAGGAATGCGTCGCAAGGCATTTTCGTTTGAGGAGGAACTGTTGAATTCTTCATTCCTGGTGTAGCTCGTACATTTGAGAATAAACGTTTTTTCGTGAAACTGTTGAAAACAGCAATTGGAAAATGGTAGTGTAACTACGCTCTATGGAAAAGAGAGGAATGGTTTCATGTGGTTAAAGTAAAGGCAGATGCCAGCTCAGAAAGAGCAAGGTTAGTTTGAAGGCAGGTAAAATAGGAGGGGGATGCGTGTTCGATAAAATGGTACTTAAACTGCGGGGTAAATACCATCATCCTTCCCCGCGAGCTGTTTGTGATGGGTCGCATTAGCTGCCGTTAATGACCGCGGCGTGGCGTCGGCGAAGACAAACGCGTCGGAGCCTTGGGCGGATGCGGTTTTTCCTCGTTTGCCCCAGCCTGCGGGATCGCGTTTCGCTTCCGCTTCCTCGTTTGCCGCCGCCCACGTGGGCGTCTGGCGTCTCCGCGCGTACCGCACTGGTGGATCCAAATGATCCCCACCCATGAATCCAAAGGATTCCCACACACGAATCTAAAGGATCCCCAACAACTAATCCAACGTATACCCACTCATGAATCCAGAGGTTCCCCACACACGAATCGAAAGGTTCTCCAATCACGCATCTAAAGGATCCTCACCCACGAATCCAATGAATACCCACCCACGAATCCAAAGGATCTCCCATCCAGGAATCCAAAAGTTCTCTCATCCACGATTCCAAGGATCACCACCAACGTTTCCAACATTTTATTTTGTCATTGTACTCAGTTTATTCCAGACATTTACCACATATTGATCGCATCACATTCCAAACGAGTATTTCCATTTCGAAAACACATTTTTTGATATGAAGCTGTAACTACTTTTACTGTCTTATTTCGAACATATTTATTTCTGTGAATGTAGGGGGTCCGTATTGAAATTTTCGCTCCCGAATTTTTTCCTGCTTCCGCCCCTGGCGCACTGTCTGACGCTCACACGCACTCGTCATACAAAGGAAAGGTTCGGGTTAGTATGAGGCCTCTGGGAAAACTATGATATTTTTTTCGCATTATGGGCGTCAGGACGGTAATTTTAAAATATATTGTTGAAAGGTTACCTTCAATAATAATGTGTATTGAATGCATTTTCAAAGTAGAGATGTGTATTTGAATGCATTTTCAATTCAAAGTAGAGATGTGTATCAAAAGAGCGAAAAGACAAATCTAAGAAATATTAAATGTTCTCAGAGTGTGATTATAGCTCAAATAATAATTGTAAATTCCGCACATATGTTCGCGAGCTTGTATATTACATTCACAGTCTTTAAAGTAGTGGATGGCGCTGAATACTCTCTGGAAGTGTGTACTTTGGCATTCATTCCAGAATTAAAGGTGCCATTGTGTGGTAGAGCTTTTGGACTCGTGAAGACGTTTGTTGCAACGATTGAAGATTTAACTACTACGAGTTTTATGCTCCATTTGACATTTGCCTACCAAATAACTCAGGATTAATTAATAATGATTAACAACAAGAATATTTAATATTAGTGTGTCAATAATATATACTTAGTTCAGATCGTACAGGCTGTGTAAATCTCCGTTCACAGCCGCCATCAGAGAAAGAGCGCCCCTTCATTTTCCAAGGGTACAATAGTGGCACTGATTTTTGTTTTTGTTCAGGTTTTTGTGTACAATTGGAAATTGTTCTCCGTATATTCCAATTGCAGTATTTCTTGTGGTCAACATAACTGACGCGAAATAATTTCGTACAGAGCGTCTTACGGATCGTTTAACTCTAGTAATCGGAGATGTTGCTCCACATCTGTAAAAACACGCAGTATTAGTCTGAGTTGTATTGCCATAAAAACAAGCACTGAGTTATCTGGGTCCAAGGGGCGCCGTACTCTAAATCCCGGCTTGGCATGAAACATGCACTGCCCCGCAGGAAAGAAAGGGTAGGAAATAATTATTCTTACAGGCTCGTGCGTTTCATGCGTGATTAGGTACAGCGATATTTCAAAGATTTGAGTTACGTGAAGTAAAACATTATGCAGATTTTGCAGAGATACAGCTTAGTATACAGACTTGAGCAGTGACGTTTTTGAAATATATATATATATATATATATATATATATATATATATATATATATATATATAATTTCTCTTATTTCTGATCGTGAGCGATGAAGTAGAACATTTTCAGTGTGTATTATTTTGAATTTTCCGAAACGTTTCGTGCATGTCAAAATATTTCAAATAACATTGTCTTGCTTTTGTACGAATCCACTGAGCTCGCGTGTAAGGTAGAGGAAGGGCAAAGAATGCAATGTCGATGACAAACTTTGAGTAGATGGTGGATTGAAAAACAGTGGTGTAAGGTATACTAGGCACCCACCCACAGGGAATTTGTTTCGTCTACAAAGGACTTTCCAAATAGAGACCGGGATATGAGTCCCAGTATCCGTATTAGGAAGGCGGTTTTTGCGCTGGCAGCTGAACTATTGGACACCGCAAAACACGGCATAGATCCACCGTCAACCGATCCCATCACACTCCCAGGTGTCGTCCTACAGCGCCTGTGTTGTTTTCCTACTTCCCACGCGTTTACCACAGCATCCGCCTCGGCGACATCTGCCCGACATACTACCTCCATGCTGCCACACCCCTCGGGCGCTGCTTTTTGGGTCGTCATCCTCATGCCCGTCCTCGGCACCACGCCCGCCACGCCACGCCACGCCACGCCACGCCACGCCACGCCGCGCCGGGCCGGCGCCAGCGCCGATCGTAAAAGCGACTCGCAAGGGCCGAATAAATTCAATGGAAAGCGTTACGGAACAAGCGGCGCAACGAGCTCGGCGAGAAGTAAACCGACAAAAAAAGAGAGACCCGGCGGGAAGGCCGCAAAAACCGCAGAAAAGCGCGAGAGAGCTCGGTGGGAGGGAAGGAACGGCGGCGGCGGTGGTAGGAGTGGTGGTGGTGGTGGTAACGGCGATGGTGGTGCCGCAGTGACACCGCGGCGTCGCCGAGGGGTGGCGGGGGTGGAGGCGCGCCACGCGCGTGAAGCAGCATGAGAGGCGGGAGAGGAGGAGGGCCGCTGCGGTGACCGCGGCGTGGCGCGAGCGACGCGCTGGGAAGGTACCTCGTTAGCGGCGGCGTTGCGGGCACCGCGGCACGGCGTGTCCGGGGTCCCTGTGCGCGAAGAGGGACTCCCCTTGACACAATGAACGCCGCCATCGACCCGGGCGCGGGCGCGGGCGGAGGCAGGAGCGGGGGCGGGGCTGAGGCCGGCGCGGAGGCGGAGCGCGCGGGGTGTGGCAGGGCCGGCGGGGGCGGGCGGTCAGTCGCACGCGAGGCCCGTACGCGCGCGCGCGCGCGTGTTATCGAGCGGCGCGCCCACCCGCCCGCGCGGCCGCGGTGGCCCGGCGAGCGGCGGCCGGGGCCCGCCGGGCCCCCGCGTAATGCGCCGCGCGGCCCGCGCATACGGCGTAGCAGCCCGCAGATTCGGCGGTGGCCCGCTGCGGAGCGGCAGCGCGCCGCGGCTTCCGCCACCGCTCCGCCTCCGCTCCGCCTCCGCTCCGCCGCCACCGCCGCGCGTCGCCGTCACATGGGTTCCATCGATCCGACGCGCCGCGCTGTGCCCTCCCCGCCTCTTCCCACCCGTCCCCGTCGCCCGCTCCGAGCGCCTCTCGCGCGCGGCCCGCGCTCGCGACCCGCCGCCGCCGTTGCTGCCAGCGCGCGCCGGCCGCGGGTCCCGAGGCGCGGCTCCCGTCCAGCCGATCGATTCGCTGGCCCGCGGGCCGAGGACGGAGAGGACGGGCGGCAGACATGGGCTGTTGGCCCACCGCGTGGTGCGCGGCCGCCGCCGCCTCGGTGCCTCTTCTTTCCGACCCGCAGATGCCGTTCGCGCCCACACTTGGGGAGTCCGTGATCAGCGGGGCGGCGATTGCTACCGTCCACGCCCTACGGCGCCAGGGTTGCACTCATGTTTACACAAGTTTCCTTCTCGGGCATTTAACTTCTCTTTGCCATCTCTTCCGCTTTCTCTCGTTTGTTGTCGACTCTTCAATACTCGGCCTAATTTATGGGCCTACGGCAGTTAACAAAGAGATTTGTCTTCCAACACCTAGAAACCAGTCGCCGTCTCTACAAATTTTGTTTGCAATGGTTTCCGCAAATTCCCTTTCATTCGCTTTTTAATTATACACATCGAGGATCGTTGCTAAGCACCTGCTCCGCCTCCTTGTTGCGTGAGTAACTTTAATCCACCAACCGTTCCGTTTTTCCTCCGTTTTCCATATCTCCTCAAATTATTTTCGTCGTGAATCGATCCTCATTTCATCAATTTAGATAACTTTCCCCAACATTCCGTGTACGCTTTTATCTTGAAGCGTCACATATGATCGATTACGTTGTGCTCCATTTCATCTCACTGCTGTTCCTGTGCACCTTCCGACACCTGCGGATAGGAGGGCCTCGTTGCAACACCGAAAGTTTGCCGTGCGTCCTCAGTTTCCCCTTAGGCGTCGTAGCGTCCGCGCAGCTTCCACACGCACGCAATTACTACTCCGGATGCCGCGCTCCCCGTCTCGAACGTAGACGCCGTTTCGCCCGCGCTTCGCGTCTCGTGTGTTGCGGGCGCTCCCCTACCTCACACTCCGCATTCGCCATTCCGAGCCTCCCTCCTCCCTCCCCCGCTTTCCCCACCCAATCCCCCCCCCCCGGCCGGCGGTCCACCCCGCGTTCCCTTCTGGCGCCCAACGTCCTCCCCCCTACACACACTCTGGCCCGCGCACCTCCCCCCCCTCCCGTCCCGGCCCGCCCCGCGCGCGCTCCGCACCCCGCGCCGCGCGCACTGGCGCAGTCTCGGCGCCGCGGCGTCACTGCAGCATCCGCGCTCGCTTCGGCTCCGGCGGCGCGCAGTGGTCGGATACGCGCGCCTCCGCGGGCCTAACCCGCTTTTGGAGCGTTGCCAAACAAACCGCAATGTTCGTGGGACAGTACGAGATGGATTCGCGTATTATTTTTTGTTCACTGTGTATCAATCCCTTGCGGAACGCTAACGGCGTAGGGAGCGAGCCCCGAGCTTTTCTAAGCAATTGCTAAGCGAAGACTGATTGAAAGAAAAAAAACAGAAGTGAAATGTTAGTTTCGTTTTGAAATGAATTCCATGAGTATTTCTTGCCCTTGTCAACCCCTGAAAAAAATGTTGGCGCCAAAGTGCAGGGTATTTCTGTTTCGCTTTCTTTAGTGATTATTAACAATACTATAATGCTATACGAACTAATACTATAATTATGTAGAGGATTTAAACAAAAACGTAATTTTCAAGCTCTAAAGTAAGATGAATTCCCAGATTATTTCCTCTTTTTTATTTTTTCTACCTACATACTTAAATAGTAAAGAAAAAGCGAAAAAATTGTAATGTTGTAATGGAAAGTGGCTAATTGTCGACAGAAAAAAAAAACGTATCGTGGGGTCCTGATAACGAAAAATAAGATAAGATAAATCTAGTTTCCATACAAAAAAAACTACTGACGCCTAAAATATGTTGTTGGCGCCTAAATGTTGAATGTTTAGACCCCTAAAATATTCCACAAGGCTCCTTTTCCTTGTACTATCAGAACGTTAGAAAATTGCAAAAGTTCAAGAATTTTTTGCGTCTTCCTACATACATAATGATTGTGACGTTTTGAATAAAATCTGTTTTTCAAAGAGATCTTTAAACGAAGTCATGCACAATTTTTTGAAAAACTAGTGGTTTTTGTTCGTGAAATGTGTAATTAACAAGAACGCATTTCACAATGACGGTTCAAATTTTTTCTTTAAATGTTTTTGTGGAATAGAGCAAAGAAAGCTTATAATGGCGCATGTCTCATTTCCTTTGCGCTCTCTCTCTCTCTCTCTCTCTCTTCTCTCTTCTTTCTCCCTCTCTCTCCCCCCTCTCTCCCTCTCTCTCTCTGCGTTTTCGAAAATTTCAAAAGTTACAAATATTGCAAAAAAATGTATTCTGTTGTTACATCACTAGCTTTGGTCCTGCCTCAGCGTTAGCGGCTAACGGGACTATCGTGGCTATTATTAAGCTACTAGTGACTTGCAGAAGCAAACATGCAGCAGCAAACAACACCACACGAAAACAGTTTTTCCGAAAAGTAGTACGCACACAGTTGAAGAATGACTAATTAAACTATCTCGTATTACACTGCAATAAATTAAACATTTATAGTGTTGCTGTTCCATAACGCAGAACGTACAGAGTCAATTTTTAATACTTGCTCTGCAGCCAATATCGTGCAAAGTCTCAGGGCATAGCGGGCTGACTTCACATTCGGGAGGCCCGAGTTCAATCCCCGTGCCGGCCATCCTGACCGGGGTTTTCGTGGTTTCCGTCGGTCATCCAGGCGAACGCTGGGGTGGTTCTGCTGAAAGGTCACGACTGCGAAACCGGCGTCGCTAGTCGAATTCGTTTACTACGTGAAATCACGAAGGTTAAAGGAATTCGAGACATGTCGGGGGGTTTCTGGTTGGGTCACCGACTAGGAATCTCGCGATCTAACGGCATCGAGGCCGATTACCCTTTACGGGACTTATAGTGGCTAAATACAAATATAAATTCGACCAATATTTAAAAGACGGGCGGCGTATACTCTGGAACCTTGCTGTCGCATGACGACATCATTACCGTAAAAGTGACGCAATGTGTATACGAATTCAGTCGGTACGCGGAGTTTTTGAATGGGCAGAATGACACAATCAAGTATTTCCTTTTTCCGGTCAAAATCGGAACTGTTCCATTGTTTTCGGATTTTTCTCGTTCCTGATTATCTAATGAAACCTAGAGACTTCTCATATGGGGCGGAGATTGCACAATTTTCTTTCTATTTGTGCGCGCAATGGAAATTAGTAATATGGAGTTTATTTCCGCGAATTCTTAGGTCACAAACGAAACCATAAACACCTCTCACAGAGCCGGAGGCTGCATAGTTTTGTGTCCGTTTCTGCGCGCATTTGAAATTAGTAATAGAGAATTAATGGCTGGCGCCCTCTTCCCTGAAGCCTTGCTGATACATTACGTCAGTCACGCATGTCGTGGGCATTGGGCAGAATAAAATCATTAGGGAGCGGATTTCTATGATTTTGCATATTTTTGACCGTTGCTTGAGGGCATAGCTAAGCGAAAATTCTTGGCATTTGGTTAGAATTGGATGAAATATAGATGATGTGTCAGTGCATGTTTGCCCGATTTTTTCTTTTGGTGCATATTCCTGTAATTATAGGAGCATATTTTGCGTTTTGGCGTTAAAATAGAGACTTATCTGTAAAACGTTTCCTTTTTCTTAGAATCTATTTATTTGTGATCGTTCATTGATTAGAAAGAGCTTGTCACAGTTTCCGTTTCTTCTTTTCTGAAAACGATCAGATACTTGTGAAAATGTAGGATAATTGAACCAGACACAAAAAATGAAACAAGACCTACAATGTTCTTCACTAAGGTGCATATTTACTTCAATTATTTTTCCCGCGAAGTAAGTTAGGTTATATAATGTTTGCACAAATATATATATATATATATATATATATATATATATATATATATATATATATATTCATTCCATGAGTGCTCCTCCTGAATTTTGTTAAGAAAAGTTTATTCCGAAATTATCGGAATTTATCCGAAATTATATCCGAATTATATATTCGGTTATATCCGAAATTATCGGAGTTCGTGTTATAAAAGTTCGTGTTATCGACGTATTATAAATGTCCGTATTACGTAGTCCCTTACCGGGGCCTAAGTTAGGGTGTAATTCGTGTTAAGCGAGTTCGTGCTAACAAACGTTTACTGCGTTAACATTTCTCAGTGAAAATCAAAACATTATTTTTTTATTATTTAGAGTTAGACACTTCACACAGGGCCGGAAGCTGCATTGTTCAATTTTTGTGCACCTTGTAAATTAGTACTATATATGTTTTGTTTTTTATTTTTCCAGATTTCGTGCTTTTCGTACGAAACAATAGACACCTCTCTCAAGGCCGGAGGCTGCATGGTTTTCTTTCAATTTTTTGTTCACATTCGAAGCTAGTAATGTATATGTATAATGATTCAAAGATTAAATGGGAAACGCGGTGGTATGTCATTTCCTACCTCTACAGTCACAAGATTAAAACATAATTGACTTGCGGGAGAGATGAAAACTGGAAGGCAAAACATGGTCTATCGCAGGAGTCAGCACGAATGGATACCACATTTTGTTGGGTTAGGAAAATGCTACCTTCCCAGTGTCGAAGGAAAACATTCGACCGTGCCGTTGGATAAGGTTTCCTTCTTTTCCATGTCTTTTGCACCATTTCATGTTTTATATTTTATTTTACGTTTTCTTTTTACTCTGTTTGGTATACTTTACAATCCTCCCCGAATCTTCGAAACTGCTATTGTACGAGTATTACTGAACTCCTTTTCTAGTTTTTCCACGCCCT